>JANJXV010002554.1:0-25702 GCA_024803745.1 Megascapheus bottae
TTACCTGGACATCTAAAATGAGTCATAGAAAAAAAGACACAAACATACATGAGATACAAATATTCCTTACTGTAAAGGTAATGACTTTACTTTCCCATCCTAAGTGTTAGATATTTTAAAACATAAAAGTGGAAATTGATTTGTGAGAAATATATGCTTTTCTTGCTAACATATTAAGAAAATGATATTTTACAATGACTAATAATGTTTTTCTGTGTTTTAGTTCTCTTTTTATATCACAGGAAATATTTATTGAAATTACCAACTATGTATTGCTACAGTTTTAAGCTGAGTACTACCTATACTATACCTGCAGCTGTTTTTTTTCAAATAATGTTTTGTTTATACATTAAGGAATAGCTGCCTTTCTTTTATTTTTGAGAAATAATCTAAATACTGTGCTGTTTTGCATCTTTTTAAAACTTTCTTTTCTTTTCTTTTCTTTTTTTTGTAGTTCATAGGCCTCGGCCCTGTCCCTGAACAATTCAGGAGAAGCCTATAACCCCTATCCTTGAGCTACAGCCCCACTTCCTGTTTTCTAGAGTTAACTACAGATAAGAGTCTCAGGTCCTGATTAGCAGATAGGATTACCTTACCCAGTTTCAATGCTGTTTGCTTTTAACCATTAAGGGAGGAACAAGAATTTTTTCTAGATTCAGCGGCCACAAGTTTGGTTTATATGTCTGTTTGCCTTTGATCCAAGCAAGAACGATTCTTGAGAGTAAGGACTTACACCTATATCCCTTCAGTTACAACTTCTCACTAAAGTCTCAATTTAGGTATTTGTGGGAATTTTGAAATTTGTTTCTTTCCATTTGAAGTCTTATAAAAATTCCTTTTCTAACACTCCTGTTCCTCTGAACCATGGAAGACCAGAAAATCCCCAGCTCATTGTCTGGTTAATTTTCTTATGTTGATTGAAACTTTGTTGTTTTTTTTTTCCATTCCTGGGTTTGAACTTAGGACCTAACCACTGTCCTTGGGTTTTCTCAAGACTAGAACCCTATCAATGAAGTCATTACTTCTGGCTTTTTCTATGTATGTGGTAATAAGGAATCAAACCTGTGTCTTTGTGCATGCTAGGCAAGCGCTCTTCCACTAGGCTCAATTTCTGGTGGAAAGGTCTGGTTCTGAATACCAGTCTCTTCCTACCAGCATAAAGATATTATCCTTATCAGAGAATAATGCCCTGACTTATTCCTTGTTTGCTCAATCATTTATAGTCTTAGTTTTAAAGAAATGAAATATCATTCTTTCTTTCTTTCTTTCTTTCTTTTTTTCTTTCTTTCTTCCTTTCCTTCCTTCCCTCTTTCTTCCCTCTTTCTTCCTTCTTTCTTCTTTCTTTCTTTCTTTCTTTCTTTCTTTCTTTCTTTCTTTCTTTCTTTCTTTCTTTCTTTCTGTCTTGTTTTGCAGTCATGGGACTTGAATTCTAGACCTGGCTGTTCTTCCTGAGCTCTTCAGCTCAAGGCTACTGCCCTATGTCTTTAGCCTCAACCCCACTTCTCATTTTCTATTGGTTCATTGGAGAGAAGAGTCTAAAGTGTTTTTGTGATAGGTCAGTCTTTGAACCTTGATCCTCAGATCTCAGCCTCCTAAGTAGCTAGGATTACAGGCATGAGCCACGGGATCATGGCTTTCTCATTTTATTTTGTTTCACAGTGATTTCTACAGAGAAATCTAACTTTAACTCTACTGCCACATAGAATTCGTCATATCACCCTATTATTCTTAGTGCCAGGGGTTTGGGCAAGCATGCACAAAGACCTGGTTCAGGTCCTTGGTACTACATACAAAGAAAAAGCCAGAAGTGGTGCTATGACTCAAGAAGTAGAGAGCTAGCCTTGAGAAAACCCAAGGACCATGCTCAGGCCCTGAGACCAGGCATAGGATTGGGAAAAGAAAATGATTCTTGATTCATTCACAAAGAATTCCATAGGTTCCACACAGGATTTAGGGTAACTAAGAATATTATTGCTCAGTACATCACAACATGAACTTACCAATGGGGCTCAGGCTCCAACATCAATATGAAGATGCATTCACTCACCTGTGATATTCTTGTCAGAGGAATTTCCTATCCAGAGTTCTGCACAGTGCTCTAGCTTGTCAATTAATACAGGTTTGGGAACACAGGGCCCTGTAAATTAGAAACAGTAGAGAATTATTGCTTATGCTGTGTCATCATTGCTTTAAGTTCGCAGACATCCTACTCACAAGTTATCTATTAAATCTTTTTTCTCATTTCTCACTGGCTCCATGGTTGACTTTTCCCCAGCTCTGGATTCATTTTGTATGGCATAAACTTAGCTGTCTTGCTCAAGGCTAGAAAAATACCAGTTTGAGTCCCAGCTCCACTTACATGCATAGGTCTTCATGCATGCTAGGCAAGCACTCAACCACAAAGTCAAACTCTTGAGACTCCACTAACATTTTTGAGGGGTTACTTGGAGTTATAGAGTTTCATGGCAATTTTTATGCCATTGCTGGCTTCAAATTAGAATTCTTAGATTTCTTCCTCCTGAATATTTTAAGATTACAGGCATGAAACATTGCACCTAGTGCCAGGTTTCCATTATAAACTCACTGTTTAGTGATTTGTAAATCCTATTTCCAATAATGATATATATTCTATTCTGGATGGTTTATCCACTTACAATTACTGTGTAAGTTTGGAATGTCGTCTCCATTAGAGGAAACATAATTTAGAACTGTTGTCAAAGTATCCTGAAGGTATCCTGAAGAATGAGTACAAAATTACCTTAGGTTTTCTTTAGAAAGTAATGATACTTCTCAGGGCCTGGAATCTTTCATTTAAATAGTATTGAAAGTTTGATAAACATTCACGTATCTGCAAAATAACAAGGCACTTGGCCTTGCAAGTGAATTTGACTTTTGCTCACCTAAGGACACCAGGTTGCTGTAGGTCTCCAGCATTACATCTCTGTACAGGGTCCTCTGAGCATTGTCCAGATGCTGCCACTCCTCCCAGCTGAAATCCACAGCTACATCATCAAATGACACCAGCTTCTGGAATGGCACATTTTCATCAAGTAATTAGCAATGAGTTATAAACACACCATGTCTGGAATTTTATTCTTTTTTTTTGTTGGAATTGTATTCCTTTACTTAAATGTTTAGACTTACATGAAATATTGACCTGAAAAGCTTAGGGATGGTGCCTAGGCCCAGAGTTCAAGTCCCAAGACCCACAGAAAAATAAAAAGACAAGCCAGGTGTTGGTGGCTCACGCCTGTCATCCTAGCTACTCAGGAGACTGAGATCTGAGGACCATGGTTCAAAGCCAGCCTGGCACAAAATTCCATGAGACTCCTTTCCAATTACCCACCATAAAATGTTTAATGGCTTGTGGCATATCATGGTAGCGCAATTGTGGTATCGACAAAAATAAGTCGGGGGAGTATATTTAGGATATAAATGGAATTATTCCATTGAAAAGGAACTACATTATATGATGACATATGCTGGTACTGTGAGAATATTGCAAAATCTTAGGGTATCAAGTAATAATACTGTGAAGTACACCCAGAATGTTAATGTTCTATGTGTGGCATAATAATCACTTGGGGAAGAAACTTTTTTTCTTTTTTTGGCTGGGGGATTTGTAAGGCTTGAATTCTGGGCCTGGGCACTGTTCCTGAGCTCTTCAACTCAAGGCTGTCACCCTACCTATGAAGCCACAGTGCCATTTCCCATATTCTAGTGGTTAACTGTAGATGAGGGTCTCATAGATTTTCTAATGCCCAGGCTGGCTTTGAACCAAATCTTTAGATATCAGCCTGATATCTGAGTAGCTAGGATTACAGGTAGAAGTCACTGCACCTGGCAAGAAATTTATTTCTTGCTGTTTTATAGTACAAATTTACTGTATGTTTTACTTTTTCAAAAAGACTGAGGATGACCTTTGTTCTGTATATAATGGGAAGAGGGGTAGGGAGCTGTGAGCAGAAGAACTGAGGGGCAATACACAGGGTAGGACAATAACCTTGAACTAAAGAGCTCACTGCCCAAGGTCCAAGCCCCATGACTTTCCCCACTACACCACAAAAAAGGGAAAAAAATTGGAGATTGGAGAGGATTTTCTAAAAAGAATATATAGAAATAGTAGTTCAAAATGTAGAAAGAAGTTCAATATTAACAGTCATGAGAAAAATTAAAATTACAATGAAATCATTACTTTAAGTATATTAATATAAATATAGTTTTAAACAAAACGATCCACATACACACACACAAACACACACACACACACACACGCATACAAAAAAACAACTTTCAAAGTCTAACTATTACTGGGAAGGTAGTGAGAAGAAGTAGAACTTTGGAATAGTTCTGCAAGGAATATAAAACAATGAAAAATTGCGTGGAGAGTGCTAAAAAAGTACTAAATATAGAATTACATAGAAATATGGTCCAACACTTCTATTTCTAGATTTGTACCTAATGGAAGAGAAAGCAGAGACTAGAACAAATATGTGGAGAATCCATTCACAACTATTAATAATAATCCAAAGATAGAAATATGCAAAACAATGCATTGAAAAGGAAGAACATTTTCCTATATTTTACAGATGAATCTTGATTACAGTAAACTAAAAATACAGCAGTCATAAAGGAAGAGCTAGGGTATGTTTTCCCTTCCAGAGCTTCCAAGGATTAACAAACCCTTAGAGCCACAAAGCACGATGGTTCCAGAGAATGGAGTAGAGAGGAACAGGAGCTGAATGTTTAATGATTATACATGGAAGATGAAAATTGCTCTAGATGGGTAGAATGAAGAGAGAACTGTACCCTAAACAATGATTATGTAGCCACACAGGATGGGACACACCTATACTCCCTGATCTTGGGAAACTCAAGAAGGATTTCTAGCCATCCTGGATGCATGGAAAGATCTATCATAAAAACTAATGTGGAGGGGCTGGGAGTTTGGCATAGTTGTAGAGTGCTTGTATGAAGACGAAGGTTCAATTCCGCAGTACCACATATACAGAAAAAACCAGAAGTAGTGCTGTGGCTCAAGTAGAAGATCACTAGGCTTGAGGAAAGCTGAAGGACAGTGCTCAAACCGAGTTTTAAAAAAACCCAGAAATCTGAGCATGATGGGGTGGTGGCTCACTTCTATAATCCTAGCTATTCAGGAGGCTGAGATCTGAGGATCAAGGTTTAAAGCCATCCTGGCACAAAAAGACCTGAGACACTTATCTCCAATTTACCTTTAGAAAATGGGAAGAGGGGCTTGGCTCTAGGGTAAGGTGGTAGCCTGGAGCTGAAGAGCTCAGGGATAGTGCCCAGGCTGAGTTAAAGATCTATGCCCCACCAAAAAACGCCCCCCAAAAAAATAAGATGGAAAAAATTGGATTCTGTGAATTTTATCAGGCATATAAATGTCTTTTTTTACGGTTGAAATAACAAATTGTTTGGAAAAAAGTTTTTACCTAGAAATGTACACTACAAATGGAATTAACAACAAACACAAAATATGCAAAAGATACAAATTATCACAATTTGGGTATCCTGCTTCTGTATCTTTCACTGACTCCTGTTCAAATGAGTCACATATTCTGAATCATTTCTCCCAGTCGATATATGCCACAAGTTTTAGCTTGTACTGTACTTCTTGGGAAATCAAAAGCAAATACTAAGCAAATGTGTGTTAGATTTTGTCAACAGTGATATTTCAAATATAAATCCCTACTCATTGCATTATTTAATATCAATGCCGGAACATAACTTACACTGGCAGAATCTTCAGTCTTTTGAGAATCTTCAAAAGGGTGTGTAAATATTTAGGATCGTTATGTCTTCCTGGAGGAAAGATCCCTTTAGTAGTATGTAGTAACCTTCTTTGTCTTTTCTTACTAATTTTAGTTTGAAGTCTATTGTATCTGATATGAGGATGGCAACTCCAGCCTGTTTATGGGGGCAGTTAGCTTGATAGAGTTTATTCCAACCTCTCACTTTCAAAAGATGATTGTTTTGGGGTAAGATGTGTCTCTTGAAGACAGCAGAACGATGGCTCTTGCTTTTTGATCCAACTAGACAGCCTATGCCATTTAATTGGAGAGTTAAGTCCATTGATATTGAGAGTTAGGATTGAGAGATATTTATTAGTTCCTACCATTTTAAAAAGCTTTTAGTAGGGCCTGTGTCTTGACAGTTCTTGTGGTCCTTAGACGGTATGCTGTTTAGGTGCCATTTCTTTCCATATATTGCATTTATTTTGGTTTTCTATGTATAGAGCATCTTTGAGAATTCTCTGTAGTGTTGGTTTTGTTTCGACATATTGTTGCAGCTTTTCCCTGGAATGGAATGTTTTTATTGTTCCCTCAGTTATGAATGAGAGCTTAGCTGGCTACAGTATTCTTGGTTGGTAGTTATTTGATTTAAGGGCATGACATATATGCTTCTAGTCACTTCGTGCTTGCATGGTCTCTTCTGAGACATCTGGGGTTATTCTGAATGGTTTGCCTTTATAGGTTACTGATCCCTTTTCCCTGGCTGCCTTTAGGATCTTTTCTTTTGTTTCTATTGATCCAGTTCGGATCACAACGTGGCGGTGGGATGTTCTTTTCTGGTCAGGTCTGTTTGGGGTTCTAAAAGCTTCTCGTATCTGGATGGGCCTGCCCTTCTGGATATTTGGGAAATTCTCTGAGATGATTCCCTGAAGTATATTTCCAATACCATTGACCTCTTTCTCCACGCCCTCCTCAGTACCAACTAGCCTTAAATTAGGCTTCCTAATTGTATCTTGGACCTCCTGAAGCGCTCTCTCATATTTCCTAGATTTGGATTGACTCATTTTCTGTTCTTTATAATACCTAAATTATCTTCAGCCACGGAAATTCTCTCCTCTGCAATGTCTAACCTGCTATCAAAGCTATCTACTTTATTTTTCATCTCCCTTGCTTCTAATTGCTCACTTTTGATGCCTTGCATGTCTTGTTTTAGATCATGTATGTATTTCTTTATCTCCTTGATTTCCTTTTGAGTGGTTAGCTCAGTAGCTTTATTTTCTTTGGACATTTGCTGGAGTTTGGTCACGTTTTTATTTGTGGATTCTTTGAATTCATCCATCTTTCTTAGATAAACCTTTATTATGGCCTCCTTTATGGCTTCTTCTTTTTCACTTATCACCTTGTTTTTGCTTTCCTCTTGTTCAGCTATGGCTTCCTCCATTATCTCTTTCTTTATATTTTCACATTTTCCATTAATGATGTTTATCAATTGCCTTTGTGTAGCAATTGGAAGACTCTCCTCTAGGTTTGCCAGTGACTGTTCCATTGTCTGTTTACATTGGGTGGGGGATGTTGTTTCTTGATTTGACATTTTTCTTGAGTTTCTTGTTCTGCCCATTTGAAAATGGGAGCAAGATTACTACTAAATACGATTATAGTTTTTCAGATATAACCAACCTAGACCTCTGTAGCTGGCAGACACTAGATGTTCACAAGTTTTGATTGGTATTATCACTCTTTCTTTTTGTGCACTTACAGACCAGTCTAATACAACCACTGATAAGCGATTTATACCCAAAACAATAAGCCTCTCAATCCAATCTCTATTGCCTTTATGTCCCTCTGAGCCTAGAGAATAATTAACCACCTACATATACAATATTGCTCAACAGCCATCAAGTGTAGATCCGTGCAGTATAAGGGTTGAAAGTCGAGCAGAGGTCCAGAGATAGAAAAAAAGAATGAGAGAGGTCATGGGAGGTGCAAGAGGATTAACGTAGGAGTGTAAGAATATTGTAGTAAGGAAGAAAAGTTATAGCATAAGGATAACTGACATAAGTTGGTAAGTAGGTAGCATATTTGAGTACAAAGTTTGGAAAGTATTAGAATAAAACTTATGTGTTGCTGCACGACTAGCTCTTAGCCCAACCAGTGGCCTCACAGTGGACCATGGGATGGATCTGTTTTTCTTGTCTACGTTGAGGGAAAGGGGTATTTCACAAGATGCAGAAGCGAAGATTTCAGAAGGAAATGCTGTGAGTGAATTAGCTCGCAAAAAGCATTTTTATTTTCTTTTATCTTTCTGCCAGTCTTGGGGCTTGAATTCAGGGCCTGAGCACTGTCCTCGGGTTTTCTCAAGTCTAGCCCTCTGCCACTTGAGCCACAGTGCCACATCTAGATTTTCTATCTATGTGATACTGAGCAATCAAACCCAGATCTTCATGGATGCTAGGCAAGCACTCTACCACTGTGCCAAACTCTCAACCCTGACATAGTAATTATAAAGTCATCATCATCATATCCAAATATCCTTTCTCCTACAAAGAATGAACACTTAACTGTGTCTAATGCTTTTTTTTTAATTTCACTAATTCTTCTGTGTTTTTCCCTCTTGCATTTTTTACACATGACAGCAAAGCTAATCATCAGGAAAAATTGATTAGGATACAGAAACCTAATAATATCCTAGTAGATTGACGTCAAAAATATGTGCAAGATGCCCTGTGTGTTTGACCTAGTGGTAGAGTCCTTGGCTACCAAGCAGTAAGCCTCAGGTTTGATTCCTTATTACCACATACATAGAAAATGCTGCAAGTGGTGCTGTGGCTCGGTGGGACAGCTAAAGCCTAAAGAAAGCCCAAGAACAATGTTCACACCCTGAGGTCAAGTCCCAAGACTAGCAAGAACAAAAAAAATTCGACAAGGGGCAAAATGCAGTCAGAGAAGGCACTGTGAAGCAAATGTTTTGTAAAGGATGAGGGCAATATTGACCCTTAAGTTTGGATCTTACCTAAGAAAGGCTCCTTGAGCCTGAGACCAGACTGGTAGTTGGGCCTAGTGGAAGACATTGGGATTGGACAAATAAGGTGTGCTGAATACTACATCCACATGTATATTGTGAGATTGGAGGAGAGATTCAGCCTCCAGTATGTCTTTGGTGAGGTCGTTTGTGAGCAAGGATCTTTGGTCATTGGGCCCTGAAAGGTGACCCTGCCTCCCTCACAATGGAACAGAATATGGAACCCTGGTAACCAAGCCACTGTAACTAACAACCAGCTCAAGCCAGCTCACTTGGCCTGTGGCTCAGGAGGAAGAAAGATGTTGCTGTGCTGTTGCCAAAGGTCAGGAAACTCGAGTCTCAGGTATGGAAGTTGTGGATGTCTTACTAGAAGATGTACATGCTAGATCATTGCCAAGCCACAAATCCAGTATAACAGAACTTTCTCTAAGAAGAAGGCCAGGAAAATCCACGGCAACCAGATGAGGTAAATTTCTAAGAAGAAATGTATTTGACCCCATCAACCTCCCCACACACTACAACTTTCTTTTTTTTTCATTTTTTATTGTAATTAGTAAAAGGGTTAGATGATATTTGCCAGATAGAAGGTGCATTAATTCACATACATTGATACACTTTCACATGTCTTGGTACCCATTTCCCTCCAACCCCACACCCCCCACCCGTCTTGGTTTTCCCCCCTTCCCTATCAAATTTCAAATATCCAAATACAAATAAATTCAATATATCAGATAACAAAGTGAGATACTATACCAATATGGGATAACCAAGGGACAGCAAGCGAAATGAGAGACAACATAGTACATTAAGGACAACAATCATTCATTATGTGGATTTTGTGTCAATTTCCTGGGGGTCCTTTCAATTAGCTTCACATTATATGGCCTTATATATGGCCTTTTGCTCTATTGACAATCTCTGCTAGTAGAGCCCAAGGTTTCTACTGATTATGACGAATGAGGGAAACCACTGAGCCTAAGTTCCTTTGAGTCTGGCTTACTTCACTTAATATGATTTGTTCTAAGTCTTTCCATTTCCTAACAAATGGGGCAATGTCATTCTTTCTGACAGCAGCATAGAATTCCATTGTGTACAAATACCACAACTTGTTGATCCACTCATCAACTGAGGGACATCTGGGTTGGTTCCATATCTTTGCTATGGTGAATAGTGCTGCAATGAACATTGTTGTGCTAGTGGGTTTAGTATGCCCTTGTTTCTGGATTGTTGGGTAAATGCCAAGTAGTGGAATTGCTGGGTCATAGGGGAGTTCTATGTTTAGCGTTTTGAGGCACTGCCGCACTGCTTTCCATAGTGGTTGAACGAGTTTGCACTCCCACCAACAGTGTAGTAGTGATCCCACCTGACCACATCCCCTCCAGCATCTGTTCTCATTCGTTTTCCTGATCCTGGCCATTCTAACTGGAGTTAGGTGGAATCTTAAACTTGTTTTGATTTGCATTTCTTTTATGACCAGAGATGTGGAGCATTTCTTCATGTTTCTATAGGCCATTTTTGTTTATTCTTCAGAGAAGACTCTCTTTAAGTGTTTGGCCCATTTTGTAATGGGATGGGTGTTACTTTGGAGGTTAGTTTTGGAGTGATTCAATTTTTTGAGTTGTTGATATATTTTAGATATGAGGCCTTTGTTCGTTGTTTGGGTGGTGAAGATCTTCTCCCACTCTGTAGGCTTCCTGATTAGTTTACTAGCTATATCCGTTGCCATACAAAAGCTCTGCAGTTTAATGCAGTCCCACTTATCCAGCCTTTCTCTGATTTGTTGTGATTCTTGGTCCTTATTAAGAAACTTTCGACTTGTGCCAAGGAGGCGTAGTGTATCTCCTATTCCTTCCTGTAAACTTTTCAGTGTGTCAGCTTTTACCTCCACGCCTTTGATCCATTTGGAGTTAATTCTAGTGCAAGGGGACAAAAAAGGATTCAACTTTAGTTTTCTGCAGGTGTTTAACCAGTTCTGCCAGCACAACTTGTTGAAGAGGCTATCTTTCTTCCATTCTATTTCTTTGGCTCCCTGGTCAACGATTAGGTGGCCATAGATCTGTGGTTTAATATCTGGGTCCTCAGTTCTACTCCATTGGACTTCAGGCCTGTTCTTGTGCCAGTACCAAGCTGTTCTGAGAATTATAGCTCTGTAATAGAGTCTTAAGTTTGGAATTGAAATTCCTCCAGCGCTGTTCTTTCTGCTAAGAAGTGTTTTTGCTATACGGGGTCTTTTATTATTCCATATGAAATTTTGAATTGCCTCTTCTATGTCTTTAAAAAATGACATTGGGATGTCGATGGGTATTACATTGAATTTGTAGATACCCCTTGGCAAGATTGTCATTTTCACAATGTTGATTCTTCCAATCCAGGAGCATGGGAGGTTTTTCCATTTCCTTAGTTCTGCTTTAATTTCCTTTTTTAGGGTTTTAAAGTTTTCATCTAAACGGTCCTTTACATACTTAGTTAAGCTAATTGCTAGGTACTTTATTTTCTTTGAGGCTATTGTGAAAGGATTTTCTTTCCTGATTATTGCCTCGTTCCTCTCAGTGTTGGCGTAAAGTAAGGCAGTTGATTTGTGAGGGTTGATTTTATGGCCTGCTACCCTTCCAAAGCTTTGAATCAGCTCAAGGAACTTGGGAGTAGAGTCTATAGGATTCTTTAAATACAGAATCATGTCATCGGCAAAGAGGGATAGTTTTATTTCCTCTTTCCCTACTTGGATCCCCTTTATGCTTGCTTCTTGCCTTATTGCACTGCCTAGGAATTCTAGTACTATGTTAAAAAGGAGTGGAGAGAGTGGCCATCCTTGTGTCGTCCCTGATTTTAGAGGGAATGGCTTTAGATTTTCTCCACTAAGTATTATACTAGCAGTGGGTTTCTCATACACAGCCTTTATTACATTGAGAAATGTTCCATGGATTCCTAGTTTCTCCACATCTTTTAACATAAAGGGGTTTTGGATCTTGTCAAATACCTTTTCCGCATCTATTGAGACAATCATGTGATTTTATCCCTGCTCCTGTTGATGTGTTGAATTATATTAATTGATTTGTGTATGTTGAACCAGCTTTGCCTCCCCGTGATGAATCCAGTTTGATCATAGTGTATAATTTTTTTGATGAGTTGTTGTAGACCGTTGGCCAGTATTTTGTTGAGAAGTTTTGCATCGATGTTCATCAAAGAAATGGGTCTATAGATCTCTTTCTTTGATGAATCTCTGTCTGGTTTGGGGACGAGGGATATACTGGCTTCACAGAATGAGTTTGGTAAAGAACCTTCATTTTCAATTTCGTTGAAGAGCTTGAGGAGTATTGGTGTGAGCTCTGCTTTGAAGACCTTATAGAATTCAGCTGTGAATCCATCTGGCCCTGGGCTCTTTTTAAGTGGAAGTTGTCTAATTTCCATTTCTATTTCAGAGCTTGAAATAGGCCTGTTGAGTTGGGTTAGCCCTTCTTGGTTCAGTGTGTGTATGTTAATATTGTCTAGGAATTCATCCATTTCTTCTAGATTCTCAAATTTGTTGGCGTAAAGGTTTGAGAAGTATTCCCTCATGATAATCTGGATCTTGGTAATTTCTGTCGTGATATTACCATTTTCATCTGCGATTTTGTTTATTTCGATATGCTCTCTTCTTTTTTTGGTAAGATTTGCTAAGGGCTTGTCAATTTTGTTAATTCTTTCAAAGAACCAACTCCTTGTTTTGTTGATTCTTTCTATAGTTTTTTTATTTCAAATCATTTAATTCTGCTTTGATTTTAATAATTTTCTTTCTCCTAATGGGTTTAAGGTTGGTTTGTTGCTCTTTTTCCAGGAGGTTAAGGTGAAACTTTAACTAGTTGGTTTGCCATTTTTCCAACTTGCTGTTGTAGGCACTCAGCGCTATAAATTTTCCTCTGAGTACTGCCTTTGTTCTGTCCCTAAGGAGTTGATATTTGTGTGCTCCTTATTGTTAAATTTCATAAACAGTTGGATATCTGTTCTGATCTCTTCGATTACCCATTGTTTTTGATTCAACAATGTGTTGTTCAGTCTCCATGAGTTACAGGGTTTTCTTTGGTGGAGATGTGTGTTCAGCTCCAATTTGATGCCTTTATAGTCTGAGAGTGTGCATGGAATAATTTCAGTGTTTCTGAATCTGTCCAGGTTTGGTTTATGGCCTAAGATGTGGTCTATTTTGGAAAATGTTCCATGCGCTGCTGAGAAAAACGTATATTGTGGTGTTACTGGGTGGAATATTCTGCAGATGTCTGTAACATCTAGTCGCTCTATATAGTTGTTCAGTTCTAAGGTTTCTCCTTTGAGTTTGTGCCTTGTTGATCTGTCCATAGGTGAGAGTGGTGTGTTAAACTCACCAACAATCACTGTATTTCGATCTATGTATGGTTTCAGTGTAAGTAAAGTTTGCTTGATGAAGTTTGGAGCTCCGGGATTGGGTGTGTAAATATTTAGGATCGTTATGTCTTCCTGGAGGAAAGATCCCTTTAGTAGTATGTTGTACCCTTCTTTGTCTTTTCTTACTATTTTTAGTTTAAAGTCTATTGTATCTCATATGAGGATGGCAACTCCAGCCTGTTTATGGGGGCAGTTAGCTTGATAGAGTTTATTCCAACCTCTCCCTTTCAAAAGATGATTGTTTTTGGGTAAGATGTGCCTCTTGAAGACAGCAGAACGATGGCTCTTGCTTTTTGATTCAACTAGACAGCCTATGCCGTTTAATTGGAGAGTTAAGTCCATTGATATTGAGAGTTAGGATTGAGACATATTTATTAGTTCCTACCATTTTAAAAAGCTTTTAGTAGGGCCTGTGTCTTGACAGTTCTTGTGGTCCTTAGATGGTATGCTGTTTAGGGGCCATTTCTTTCCCTATGTTGCATTTATTTTGGTTTTGAATATATAGAGCATCGTTGGGAATTCTCTGTAGTGTTGGTTTTGTTTCGACATATTGTTGCAGCTTTTCCTTGGAATGGAATGTTTTATTGTTCCCTCGGTTTGAATGAGAGCTTAGCTGGCCACAGTATTCTTGGTTGGTAGTCATTTGATTTAAGGGCATGACATATATGCTTCCAGTCACTTCCTGCTTCCATGGTCTCTGCTGAGAAATCTGGAGTTATTCTGATTGGTTTGCCTTTATAGGTTACTGATCCCTTTTCCCTGGCTGTCTTTAGGATTTTTCCTTTCGTTTCTATTAATCCAGTTCGGATCACAATGTGGCGGTGGGATGTTCTTTTCTGCTCAGGTCTGTTTGGGGTTCTAAAAGCTTCTCGTATCTGGATGGGCCTGCCCTTCTGGATATTTGGGAAATTCTCTGAGATGATTCCCTGAAGTATATTTCCAATACCATTGACCTCATTCTCCACACCCTCCTCAATACCAACTAGCCTTAAATTAGGCTTCCTAATTGTTTCTTGGACCTCCTGAAGCGCTCTCATATTTCCTAGATTTGGATTGACTCATTTTCTGTTCTTTATAATACCTAAATTATCTTCAGCCCCTGTAATTCTCTCCTCTGCATTGTCTAACCTGCTATCAAAGCTATCTACTTTATTTTTCATCTCCCTTGCTTCTAATTGCTCACTTTTTATGCCTTGCGTCTCTTGTTTTAGATCATGTATGGATTTCTTTATCTCCTTGATTTCCTTTTGAGTGGTTAGCTCAGTAGCTTTATTTTCTTTGGACATTTGCTGGAGTTTGGTCCGGTTTTTATTTGCAGATTCTATGAATTCATCCATCTTTCTTTGAAAAACCTTTATTATGGCCTCCTTTTTGTCTTCTTCTTTTTCACTTATCACCTTGTTTCTGCTTTCCTCTTGTTCAGCTATGGTTTCCTCCATTATCTATTTCTTTATATTTTCACATTTTCCATTAATGATGTTTATCAATTGCCTTTGTGTAGCACTTGGAAGACTCTCCTCTAGGTTTCCCAGTGACTGTTCCATTGTCTATTTACATTGGGTGGGGGATGTTGTTTCTTGATTTGACATTTTGCTTGAGTTTCTTGTTCTGCCCATTTGAAAATGGGAGCAAGATTACTACTAAATACGATTATAGTTTTTCAGATATAACCAACCTAAACCTCTGCAGCTGGCAGACACTAGATGTTCACAAGTTTTGATTGGTATTATCACTCTCTCTTTTTGTGCACTTACAGACCAGTCTAATACAACCACTGATAAGCGATTTATACCCAAAACAATAAGCCTCTCAATCCAATCTCTATTGCCTTTAAGTCCCTCTGAGCCTAGAGAATAATTAACCACCTACATATACAATATTGCTCAACAGCCATCAAGTGTATATCTGTGCAGTATAAGGGTTGAAAGACGAGGAGTGGTCCAGAGATAGAAAAAAAAGAATGAGAGAGGTCAGGGGAGGTACAAAAGAATTACGTAGGAGTGTAAGAATATTGTAGTAATGAAGAAAAGGTATAGCATAAGGATAACTGACCTAAGTTGGTAAGTAGGTAGCATATTTGAGTACAAATTTTGGAAAGTATTAGAATAAAACTTATGTGTTGCTGCACGACTAGCTCTTAGCCCAACCAGTGGCCTCACAGTGGACCATGGGATGGATCTGTTTTTCTTGTCTACGTTGAGGGAAAGGGGTATTTCACAAGATGCAGAAGCGAAGATTTCAGAAGCAAATGCTGTGAGTGAATTAGCTCGTAAAAAGCATTTTTATTTTCTTTTGTCTTTCTGCCAGTCTTGGGGCTTGAATTCAGGGCCTGAGCACTGTCCTCGGGTTTTCTCAAGTCTAGCCCTCTGCCACTTGAGCCACAGTGCCACATCTAGATTTTCTATCTATGTGATACTGAGCAATCAAACCCAGATCTTCATGGATGCTATGCAAACACTCTACCACTATGCCAAACTCTCAACCCTGACATAGTAATTATAAAGTCATCATCATCATCATCATATCCAAATATCTTTTCTCCTACAAAGAATGAAAACTTAACTGTGTCTAATGCTTTTTTTTAATTTTACTAATTCTTCTGTGTTTTTCCCTCGTGCATTTTTTACACTTGACAGCAATGCTCATCATCAGGAAAAAGTGATTAGGATACAGAAACCTAATAATATCCTAGTAGACCGACGTCAAAAATATGTGCAAGATGCCCTGTGTGTTTGACCTCGTGTTAGAGTACTTGGCTACCAAGCAAAAAGCCTCAGGTTTGATTCCTCATTACCACATACATAGAAAACGCTGCAAGTGGTGCTGTGGCTCGGTGGGACAGCTAAAGCCTAAAGAAAGCCCAAGAACAATGTTCACACTCTGAAGTCAAGTCCCAAGACAAGCAAAAACAAAAAAAAATTCGACAAGGGGCAAAATGCAGGCATAGAAGGCACTGTGAAGCAAATGTTTTGTAAAGGATGAGGGCAATATTGACCCTTAAGTTTGGATCTTACCTAAGAAAGGCTCCTTGAGCCTGAGACCAGACTGGTAGTTGGGCCTAGTGGAAGACATTGGGATTGGACAAATAAGGTGTGCTGTATACTACATCCACATGTATATTGTGAGATTGGAGGAGAGATTCAGCCTCCAGTATGTCTTTGGTGAGGTCTTTTGTGAGCAAGGATCTTTGGTCATTGGGCCCTGAAAGGTGACCCTGCCTCCCTCACAATGGAACAGAATATGGAACCCTGGTAACCAAGCCACTGTAACTAACAACCAGCTCAAGCCAGCTCACTTGGCCTGTGGCTCAGGAGGAAGCAAGGTGATGCTGTGCTGTTGCCAAAGGTCAGGAAACTCGAGTCTCAGGTATGGAAGTTGTGGATGTCTTACTCGAAGATGTACATGCTAGATCATTGCCAAGCCACAAATCCAGTATAACAGAACTTTCTCTAAGAAGAAGGCCAGGAAAATCCAGGGCAACCAGATGAGGTATATTTCTAAGAAGAAATGTATTTCACCCCATCATCCTCCCCAGACACTACAACTTTCTTTTTTTTTCATTTTTTTATTGTAATTAGTAAAAGGGTTAGATGATATTTGCCAGATAGAAGGTGCATTAATTCACATACATTGATACCCTTTCACATGTCTTGGTACCCATTTCCCTCCAACCCCACACCCCCCACCCGTCTTGGTTTTCCCCCCTTCCCTATTAAATTTCAAATATCCAAATACAAATAAATTCAATATATGAGATAACAAAGTCAGATACTATATCAATATGGGATAACCAAGGGACAGCAAAGGAGATGAGAGACAACATAGTACATTAAGGACAACAATCATTCATTATGTGGCTTTTGTTTCAATATCCTGGAGGTCCTTTCAATTAGCTTCACATTATATGGCCTTATATATGGCCTTTTGCTCTATTGACAATCTCTGCTAGTAGAGCCCAAGGTTTCTACTGATTATGATGAATGAGGGAAACCACTGAGCCTAATTTCCTTTGAGTCTGGCTTACTTCACTTAATATGATTTGTTCTAAGTCTTTCCATTTCCTAACAAATGGGGCAATGTCATTTTTTCTGACAGCAGCATAGAATTCCATTGTGTACAAATACCACAACTTGTTGATCCACTCATCAACTGAGGGACATCTGGGTTGGTTCCATATCTTTGCTATGGTGAATAGTGCTGCAATGAACATTGTTGTGCTAGTGGGTTTAGTATGCCCTTGTTTCTGGATTGTTGGGTAAATGCCAAGTAGTGGAATTGCTGGGTCATAGGGGAGATGTATGTTTAGCGTTTTGAGGCACTGCCGCACTGCTTTCCATAGTGGTTGAACGAGTTTGCACTCCCATCAACAGTGTAGTACTGATCCCTACTGGCCACATCGCCTCCAGCATCTGTTGTCATTCATTTTCCTGATCCTGGCCATTCTAACTGGAGTGAGGTGGAATCTTAGAGTTGTTTTGATTTGCATTTCTTTTATGACCAGAGATGTGGAGCATTTCTTCATGTGTCTATAGGCCATTTTTGTTTCTTCTTCAGAGAAGACTCTCTTTAAGTCTTTGGCCCATTTTTAATGGGATGGGTGTTACTTTGGAGGTTAGTTTTGGAGTAATTCAATTTTTTGAGTTGTTGATATATTTTAGATATGAGGCCTTTGTCCATTGTTTGGGTGGTGAAGATCTTCTCCCACTCTGTAGGCTTCCTGATTAGTTTACTAGCTATATCCGTTGCCATACAAAAGCTCTGCAGTTTAGTGCAGTCCCACTTATCCAGCCTTTCTCTGATTTGTTGTGATTCTTGGTCCTTATTAAGAAAGTTTCGACCTGTGCCAAGGAGGCCTAGTGTATCTCCTATTCCTTCCTATAAACTTTTCAGTGTGTCAGCTTTTCCCTCCAGGTCTTTGATCCATTTGGAGTTAATTCTAGTGCAAGGTGACAAAGAAGGATCCAACTTTAGTTTTCTGCAGGTGTTTAACCAGTTCTGCCAGCACAACTTGTTGAAGAGGCTATCTTTCTTCCATTCTATTTTTTTGGCTCCCTGGTCAAAGGTTAGGTGGCCATAGTTCTGTGGTTTAATATCTGGGTCCGCAGTTCTACTGCAATGGACTTCAGGCCTGTTCTTGTGCCAGTACCAAGCTGTTTTGAGAATTATAGCTCTGTAAGAGAGTCTTAAGTTTGGAATTGAAATTCCTCCAGCGCTGTTCTTTCTGCTAAGAAGTATTTTTGCTATACGGGGTCATTTATTATTCCATATGAAATTTTGAATTGCCTCTTTTATTTCTTTAAAGAATGACATTGGGATGTTGATTGGCATTACATTGAATTTGTAGATAGCCCTTGGCAAAATTGTCATTTTCACAATGTTGATTCTTCCAATCCAGGAGCATGGGAGGTTTTCCATTTCCTTAGTTCTGCTTTAATTTCCTTTTTTAGGGTTTTAAAGTTTTCATCTAAACGGTCCTTTACATTCTTAGTTAAGCTAATTGCTAGGTACTTTATTTTCTTTGAGGCTACTGTGAAAGGAATTTCTTTCCTGATTATTGCCTCGTTCCTCTCAGTGTTGGCGTAAAGTAAGGCAGTTGATTTGTGAGGGATGATTTTATGGCCTGCTACCCTTCCAAAGCTTTGAATCAGCTCAAGGAGCTTGGGAGTAGAGTCTATAGGATTCTTTAAATACAGAATCATGTCATCGGCAAAGAGGGATAGTTTTATTTCCTCTTTCCCTACTTGGATCCCCTTTATGCTTGCTTCTTGCCTTATTGCACTCCCTAGGAATTCTAGTACTATGTTAAAAAGGAGTGGAGGAAGTGGGCATCCTGAATGCTACCCCCTAGCACTTTAATGCAAAGCTTAGGGCTGTGGAATTTTAAGCACAATTCAACGCTCTGTTTTTTGCTGGTTAATTAGAGGTAAAAATCTTACGGAATTTATTGCGTGGCTGATTTTGAACTGGAATCCTCAGTTCTCAGCTTATCTTGAGTAGCTAGGATTACAGTACTTTTACAACATGTATGCTCATACACATTGCTTCTGATCCAAACACTCATTGTTCAATTTAACTAACAAGATGTGAGGAACGATGATTGACTGTAATTTACTAGATGGGATTCTAGTGAGTATATATTTCCACTTCCACTCTGAAGCCAGGGAAATGTTTCTGGTACATGTTTCAACTATCTCCCAAAGAGGAAATAATATGTGAGTACGTTTGATAGTATTTCAGATAGGAGATGGACTTTGGTGTTTGGAACCTGTTGGGCAGAGTGTATCAGCTGGGCTGTGATGACAGAGATGATGTTACAGACAGTAATATTTTCATCCCAGACAGACTTAATCCAGATCCTTGGATTTCAGGCCTTGAGTAGATAGAATTACAAGTGTGAGCTGCCACCACCACCTGGTTCATTTTGGAAACCTTAATTGCTTCTCATTTGTTCCTTTCCTTTTTTGGAAGATTGATCTAAGCTGGCTGATTGTGCATCACAATGAAGTGATTGGCCTCAGGAATTGCAAATATTTGTTTCATCAGCACGGAATGAATGAAGTTGATCTAAACCCAATAGTATTTTCCTTCTGATAAATAGGGAACTTACTTATATCATTTTTCCTTGCCTTTGCTTTCCCAAAGCAAGCAACATGTTTCTTAAAAACTATACTTCATGAGAATATTATAATTAGAAGCTATCTTCTGCACACTTCAGAATAGTCCTTGCATTTATAAACTTATATTACAATATTTGGTAGAAGAATGGTGACTGTTAGTTTCATAACTATTTCATATGTTTTACTCTTTAAGGCTCATTAAGTCAAGAAGGGATTAAATACATTTAGATAATAGTAGAACATAGCTCCTGCTGATTTGATGTGTGTGCAGATGATACACAGATTCATTAGGATTACGCAAAATTTTCTTCAAATTTTCAGTAGTAGACTGCTATGCTAATTGGAAGGTGATAGTAATGATGCTGAAATTCTATGAATCAGCTATGAAGCAGAATTTCAGGGGAGAGTATTTGCTAGGGACTTAATTTCTAAGACGCATATCAAGAATATTGAACTATAACACCAAATGATGGAGGACTCAGCGTCACATTTTGTTGTTTTATGCAAGTCCTGTGACTTGAACCCAGGGCCTGGGAACTGTCCTTAAAAGTTTTTTTTTGCTTCAGGCTAGTGTTCTACCACTTCATCCACAGCTCCACTTCCAGATTTTTGGTAATGAACTGTAAATCAGAATATCATGCAATTTGTTTGGGCTGGATTCAAACCTGATTCTCTGTAGATAGGATTCCAAGTGTGAGCGCACAGAGCCTGGCTAGTATCATTCATTATTCAAGTCATGGGACTGCAATTCTGCACCTGGGTCTTGTCACTGAGCTTTTCAGCTCAAGACTACTGCCCTATCCCTTGAGCCATAGGGCCACTTCTGGGTTTCTGGTGGTTAATTGGAGATAAGAGTCACATGGACTTCAGTGCCCAGGCTGACTTTGAACAGCTATCCTTGGATCCCAGCCTCTTGAGTAGCTACATTTACAAGTGTGAGCCACCATACCCGGCTAAATTATTTTTTAAGTTAATTTTTTTTGTTAAGTCAATATATAGTTGGCATACGGTTACATAAGTAGTGAACATATTTCTTAAGAAAATTGTTATCCCCTCCCTCATTTTTCTCTGTTTTCCTACCCTCAGCCCCCTCTCCACCCAGATTGTTCAGTTCATTTCCGTTTAGTGTCTTCCAAGTATCACTGTTCAATTGGTTCACCCTTTTTCCTTTTTTTTTTTTTTTTTTTACCATTTTATTATACCCTCTCCATTCCCCAAATCACATAAACCTATGTACAAGACACAGGGTACCCGAATTCAACACATTGACTACAGAGAATAAAACTAAAGGGAAAAAGAAGAAAAGAGGTAAAAAGCAAAGAAAATGAAAGAACATCATACAGTACCTTAGAAGCAACAACACTGAAAAAACAAAACATAAAACCTTGGGCTGAAAATGAAGCTTGCCTAGCGTGTATGAAACCCTGGATTCCATTCCTCAGCACCACATAAACAAAAAACTGGAAGTGCCACTGTGACTCAGCTGATAGATTTCTAACCTTCAGCACAGAGTGTCTCCAAGTGACAAAAATCTGTCACATTTAAGTCAGGCTTCAAAACTTTGCTAGGAACCAGTTACGTGATTTGGAATAAAGTCCAGTTTTCAAAAAATCACTAGCCAGGCGCTGGAGGGTCATAATTGTCATTCTACTAGCCAGGGAGAAGGTGATTCAAAGCCTTTGCAAGCAAAAAAATGAAAACAAAAAAAACTGTAAGATTCTACTCTCCACTTATCCACCCAAAAACTAAGTGGAGTTGTGGCTAAAACTGGTACAGCATTAGCCTTGAGGAAAAAGAACTAAGAGACCTTGCCCAGGTCCAAAGTTCAACCTCCCCACCAAGAAAGAAAAAAAAAGGAGTCCATATACCTTAGTTTAAAAAGTATATCTGGATATCTTAGTAGATTTTTCTGATCTTTCCTCATTCATCTTATGGAACCACGTAATCTTGATCCTGATCTGACTAAGAGCCTGCATTGTGCTTAATAAATTCATTCCACATATTCCAGTAGAATCTGGACAGCTAACAGCCACTTACCAATGCTTTATTCTACGTTTAGGCCAGTATGTCTTCATACCATCTACAGAGTCAGCTATATCATCTTTCCAGAAGTATCATTGAGTGTAGAACACTCAGAACTAAAATAATTGCATAAAGATGTAATAAAACCCCTTGATTCATTAAGAAAATTTCTGTACCACTTAGAGCAGTACATTAGTGGTATTTACCTCTAGCCTCTTTTTTAAAAACTTTATTAACATTGAATTTTACATCATATTTCAAATGTCATGTTTAACCAACAAGTATTCAAGAAGGGAATCGCTATACAATCACTGGCACATAGATTTTAGAATATAGTAAAAATTAAGCTGAGTCTTTGTATGTCATAGATACAGATTAATCTATAATAAAACACATGTCTATAGAGTGTATAGTCTACCCTAGATTTTTATGTCTATGTAGTTATGTTTATATCTCCAAAATTATGTCCAGAACTTTGGGTATCAACTATTCAATCATCGCTCTACTACTGTTTGAAACTAATATCCATATATTAAGGATATCATGTACCTTTTGTTCCTTGGTCTTGACTTATCTCACTCAACAGGATTCACTCTAATTTCATCCACTACCCCAAAAATGCCATTATTATTTTTTTCTGTGCAGATCTTCTTTTTATGTATTTATATTTATTGTAATTTATAGAAGGGTTACATTATATTCACCAGATAGAAGGTGCATTACTTCACAAACTTTGATACCCCATGTAATGATATGGTCCCCATTTCCCTTCCCCTACCCCCATTCATGTTCATTTCCCCCCTTCCCTATCCAATTTCAAATAACCAATTAGGCACATATGAAATATATCAGAAAACAAGGTGAAATATTGTAACAATATGATATAACCAAGGGATAGCAAAAGAGATAAGAGATCACATAGTTCATTAAGGACAACAATCACTCATTATATGAGTTTTGTTTCTTTATCTTGGAGGTCCTTACATTTAGTGTCATACTATTTGTGAAGATGTCTCTAGATTTTGTTCTATTGTAAATCTCTGGTACCATAGCCCAAGGTTTCTACTGAATTTGACAAATGAGGGGGACTCTTGGGCCTATGTTCCTTTGAGTTTGGCTTACTTCACTTAATATGATTTTTTTCCTTTTCATCCACTTCCCCGAGAATGCCATTATTTTATCTTGTCGGTTGGCTATGTATCATTCCATTGTGTGTGTGTGCGTTTGTGTGTGTGTGTGTGTGTGTGTGTGTGTGTGTGTGTGTGTGTGCGTGTATCACATTTTTTGTAGTAGGGCATCTGGTTGCTTCCATCATCCAACCTCATTTTCTACAGATATTTTTATAGTCTCTTTTTTATTTTCAGGGTAATGTATAGAGGGGTTACGATTACATTTACAGGTAGTGGACTGCATTACTTCTCACACATTTATTCCACTCCACATGTTTTTGTCCCCAGTTCCCTCTCCCCTCCCCTTCCCAATCATCTTGTTTCCCCCCTTCCCTTTCCTATTTGACATAAACAAATAAACATATATACAATATGCCAGGGAAAAAATCAGATACAGTAACAATCTGACATTAACCAAAGGGCAAAATAAGAGATGAGAAATAACATAGTAGATTAAGGACAAAAATCACACAAGATTAAGAGCAACGATGACACAAGATATAGCTCTTGTTCCCACATCCTAGAGATCCTTTCATTTAGTCTCATCCTATATGACCTTATATACCTAGGTTTCTGAGTTATTGTAATCCTCTGCTAGGAGAGTCCTAGATGTGAACTAATTATTACAAATGAGGGAAACCATTGAGCTTATGTTTCTTTGGGTCTGGCTGCTTCACTTAATATGAATTTTTCCAAGTCTTTCCATTTCCTTACAAATGGGGCGATGTCATTCCTTCTGATGGCAGCATAGCATTCCATTGTGTATAAGTACCACATCTTCTTGATTCAGTCATCTACTGAGTGGCATCTGGGTTGGTTTCATATCTTTGCTATGGTAAATAGTGCTGCAATGAGCATCATTGTGCTAGTGGCTATAGTATGTCCTTTTTTCTGGACAATTGGGTAGATGCCAAGTAGTGGATTTGCTGGATCATAGGGGAGCTCTATGTTCAGTCTTTTGAGGAACCACCACACTGCTTTCCCTAGTGGTTGAACGAGTTTACACTCACACCAACAGTGTAGGTGTGATCCCCCCTGGTCACTTCCCCACCAGTATCTCTTATTAGATTTTTTGATAATGGCCATTCTGACTGGAGTCAGGTGGAATCTCAAAGTTGTTTTGATTTTCATTTCCCTTATTGCTAGAGATATGGAGCATTTCTTCATGTGTCTAAAGCCCATTTTAATTTTTTCTTCAGAGAATACTCTTTTAAGTCTTTAGCCCACCTTTTAATAGGATGGTTGTTTCTTTGAAGATTTGTTTGGGAGAGATTCATTTTTTTCAGCTATAGATATATTTTAGATAACTACATATATTTTTGTAGAAAAAAGAATGGAAGCCATCATGCTGGCTGACAACGTAATTTCAGTTACTTAGGAGGCTCAGGGCTTTGGATCACAGGTCAAAGCCAACCAGTGCCCTACAGTGTGTGAGATCAAACTCTGTGAACATACAATGACTGCAAGAGGAATCTCACTGCCTGGGAATGTAGCCTAATGGTAGAGTGCTCACCTAGAATGCATGAAGACCTAGGTTCTATTCACCGGTACCGCATACTCAGAAAAAAGCTAGAAGTGGCGCTGTGTTTCAAGAGGCAGAGCACTCACCTTGGGCAAGCGAGTCCAATGAAAATGTCTAGGCCCTGAGTCCAAGCCGTAGGACTGGCAAAAAGAAAAAAAAGAGCAACCTTACTTAAGTAACAAGGAATGTACCCTATATTTATACAGACTGAAAAATTCATTAAGAAATTAGAAAATATGTATAAAGTGCATAATTTCTTTTGTGTGTTGGCACTGGGTCTTCAACTGAGTGCTTCAGCTCTATCCCTGACCTTTTCTGCTCAAGGCTAGCACTCTACCAATGCAGCCCCAAATCAACTATCTTCAATTGAGATATAAGCGATGAATATTTCAGGGTGCTTCATGAAAAACATTTTTATAAATTGAAACTTTCAACACAGTCTTATTTTAGTATTAATGTTGAGATGGGAAGAGACAGAAAAAGTGAAATGTTTCCTGATCCCCATAGAGAAGAGACTCAGCAGAACCACTGTGGTCTGCAGGCTTTTTTGTGAGTTTTGTTTGCTTGTTTGATTTTTGTCAATTTTGGGGCTTGAACTCTGGGCCTGGGCACTGTCCCTGAGCTCTTCAGCTCAAGGCTAGTGCTTTAATCTGTGAGCCACAGTGCCACTTCTGGTTTTTCTGGCAGTTAACTGGGTACTTTGGCTGGCTTTAAACTTTGATTCTCAGATCTTAGCCTCCTGAGTAGCTAAGATTATAGGTGTGAGGTTCCATCACCAGGCTGCTGCTCTGTTACTATGCAGGTTCTGGATCAAGAACTTCAAGTTCTTACTTCAATTTTTTCTTCTCTTGCCTGATACTCTGCCATTTGAACAGCCCCATTTCCTGGTCTTTGTTGGTTAATGAGAGATATTATGATTTTCTAATATTCAGAGCAATGATTATAAAACCCAGCATTTTACTTACTTGAATAAATTAAGAGACAGGACCTAGTGAGATGGAAAACAAATTTTTTTTTCAAGTTGCTATCCTGTTCTAATGCATAAGTCTGGCTATTTTGCTTACACACAAATATGTATTTTACCAATTTCTACTCTATTTTTGCTTAGCTTAAAACCACCACTGCCATTTCATAGATTTTGTTGTTGTTGTTTGCGGTGCTTGAACTCTGTGCCTGGGCTGTTCCTCAGATCTTCAGTTCAA
>JANJXV010002555.1:0-25576 GCA_024803745.1 Megascapheus bottae
TTTGACTTCACACACCTCCATTCTATGATTTCACACACTTCCATTCTATGAATTCACACACCTCCATTCTATGACTTCACTCACCTCATTTCTGAGTTGACACACCTCCATTCTGTGATTTCACACACCTCCAATTTGACTTCACACACCCCCATTCTATGACTTCACACACCCCCATTGTGACTTCACACGCTCCATTCTATGAGTTCACACACCTCCATTCTATGGCTTCACACAGCTGCATTCTGACTTCAGACACCTTCATTCTCTGACTTCACACACCTCCATTCTGTGACTTCACACACCTCCATTTTGACTTCACACACTTCCATTCTTTGACTTAACACACCTGCATTCTGTGACTTCACACACCACCATTGTTTGACTTCACACACCTATATTCTTGGACTTCACACACCTCCATTCCATGACTTCACACATCTCCATTTTATGGGTTCACACACCTCCAGTTTGACTTCACACACCTCCATTCTATGACTTCACACACCTTCATTCTACTTCAGAAACATCCATTCTATGACTTCACACACCTCCATTCTATGACTTCACAAACCTCCATTCTTTGACTTCACACACCTCCATTGTGAGTTCACACACCTCCATTCTGTGACTTCACACACCTCCATTCTGTGACTTCACACACCTCCATTCTGTGACTTCACACACCTCCATTCTGTGACTTCACACACCTCCATTCTATGATTTCTCACACCTCCATTCTATTAATTCACACACCTCCATTCTGTGACTTCACAAAACTCCATTCTATGACTTCCCACACCTCCATTCTGTGACTTCACACACCTCCATTCTGAGTTCACAAACCTCCATTCTGTGACTTAACGCACCTTCATTCTGTGACTTCACACACCTCCATTCTATGAGTTCACAGACCTCCATTCTATGACTTCACACACGTCCAGTCTTTGACTTCACACCCCTCCATTCTGTGACTTCACACACCTCCATTCTATAACTTCACACACCTCCATTGTGACTTCCCACACCTCCAATCTGAGTTCACACACCTCCGTTCTGACTTCACACACTTCCATTCTATGACTTCACACACCTCCATTCTGTGACTTCACACACCTCAATTCTGAGACTTCACACGCCTCCATTATGACTTCACACACCTCCATTCTATGACTTCACACACCTCCATTCTATGACTTCACACATCTAGATTCTGTGACTTCACACACCTCAATTCTCACTTCACACACCTCCATTCTATGACTTCAAACAATTCCATTCTATGACTTCACACACCTCCATTCTTTGACTTCACACACCTCCATTGTGAGTTCACACACCTCCATTCTGTGACTTCACACACCTCCATTCTGTGACTTCACACACCTCCATTCTGTGACTTCACACACCTCCATTCTATGATTTCTCACACCTCCATTCTATTAATTCACACACCTCCATTCTGTGACTTCACACAACTCCATTCTATGACTTCCCACACCTCCATTCTGTGACTTCACACACCTCCAGTCTTTGATTTCACACCCCTCCATTCTGTGACTTCACACACCTCCATTCTATAACTTCACACACCTCCATTGTGACTTCCCACACCTCCAATCTGAGTTCACACACCTCCGTTCTGACTTCACACACTTCCATTCCATGACTTCACACACTTCCATTCTATGACTTCACACACCTATTTCTGTGACTTCACACACCTCCAATCTGAGTTCACACACCTCCATTCTGTGACTTAACACACCTCCATTCTGTGACTTCATACACCTCCATTCTGAGTTCACACACCTCCATTCTGTGACTTCACACACCTCCATTCTATCTTCACACAGCTCCATTCTATGACTTCACACACCTCAATTCTGTGCCTTCACACACCTCCATTCTATGACTTAACACACCTTCATTCTTACTTAACAAACATCCATTCCATGACTTCACACACCTCCATTCTATGACTTCACACACCTCCATTCTATGACTTCACACACCTCCATTCTGTGACTTTACGCACCTCAATTCTGTGACTTCACACAACTCCATTATGACTTCACACACATCCATTCTATGACTTCACACACCTCCATTCTATGACTTCACACACCTCAGTTCTGTGACTTCACACACCTCCATTCTGAGTTCACACACCCCCATTCTGTGACTTCACACACCTCCAATCTGACTTCACACAGCTCCATTCTATGACTTCACACACCTCCATTATGTGACTTCACACACCTCCATTATGACTTCACACACATCCATTCTATGACTTCACACACCTCCATTCTATGACTTCACACACCTCCATTCTGTGACTTCGCACACCTCCATTCTGAATTCACACAGCTCCATTCTCTGATTCCCACACCTCCATTCTATGATTTCACACACCTCCATTCTATAACTTCACACACCTGCATTCTGTGACTTCACACACCTCCATTCTGAGTTCAAACACCTCCGTTCTGTGACTTAACACACCTCCATTCTGTGACTTCACACACCTCCATTCTGAGTTCACACACCTCCATTCTGTGACTTCACACACCTCCATTCTGACTTCACACAGCTCCATTCTATGACTTCACACACCTCCATTTTGACTTCACACACTTCCATTCTTTGACTTAACACACCTGCATTCTGTGACTTCTCATACCACCATTGTTTGACTTCCCACACCTATATTCTTGGACTTAACACACCTCCATTCCATGACTTCACACATCTCAATTTTATGAGTTCACACACCTCCATTTTGACTTCACACACCTCCATTCTTTGAGTTCACACACCTTCATTCTACTTCAGAAACATCCATTCTATGATTTCACACACCTCCATTCTATGACTTCACACATCTCCATTTTATGAGTTCACACACCTTCATTCTCACTTCACACAGCTCCATTCTATGACTTCACACACCTCCATTCTGTGCCTTCACACACCTCCATTCTATGACTTAACATACCTTCATTCTTACTTAACAAACATCCATTCTATGACTTCACACACCTCCATTCTGTGACTTCACACACCTCCATTCTATGACCTCACACACCTCCATTCTATGACTTCGCATACCTGCATTGTGACTTCACACACCTCCATTCTGACTTCACACACCTCCATTCTGTGACTTCACACACCTCCATTCTGACTTCACACACCTCCATTCTATGACTTCACACAAATCCATCTCACTTCACACACCTCCATTCCATGACTTCACACACCTCCATTCGATGAATTCACACACCTCCATTGTTTGACTTCATGCACCTCCATTCTATGACTTCACACACCTCCATTCTGTGACTTCACACACCTTTATTGTTTGACTTCACACACCTCCATTCTTTGACTTCACACACCTCCATTCCATGACTTCACACACCTCCATTCTATAAGTTCACACACCTCCATTCTATGAGTTCACACACCTCCATTTTGACTTCACACACCTCCATTCTTTGACTTCATACACCTACATTCTCACTTCAGAAACATCCATTCTATGACTTCACGCACCTCCATTCTATGACTTCACAAACCTCCATTCTGTGACCACACACCTCCATTCTGAGTTCCGACACCTCCATTCTGTGATTCACCCACCTCCATCCTGATTTCACACATCTCCATTCTGACTTCACAAACCTCAATTCTTTGATTTCACACACCTCCATTCTATGATTTCACACACTTCCATTCTATGAATTCACACACCTCCATCCTATGACTTCACACACCTCCATTCTATGACTTCACACACCTCCATTCTCTGACTTCACACACCTCAATTCTGTGACTTCACACACCTCCATTATGACTTCACACACATCCATTCTATGACTTCACACACCTCCGTTCTGTGACTTCACACACCTCCATTCTGAGTTCACACACCTCCATTCTGTGACTTCACACACCTCCAATCTGACTTCACACACCTCCATTCTGTGACTTCACACACCTCCATCCCATGACTTCACACACCTCCATTCGATGACTTCACACACCTCCATTCTTTGACTTCACACACCTCCATTCCATGAGTTCACACACCTTCATTTGTGACTCTACACAACACCTTTTTGACCTCACACACCTCCATTCTTTGATTTCCCACACCTCCATTCTGTGACTTCACACACCTTTAGTGTTTGACTTCACACACCTCCATTCTTTGACTTCACACACCTCCATTCCATGACTTCACACACCTCCATTCTATGAGTTCACACACCTCCATTGTATGAGTTCACACACCTCCATTTTGACTTCACACACCTCCATTCTCTGACTTCACACACCTTCATTCTTACTTCAGAAACATCCATTCTATGACTTCACGCACTTCCATTCTATGACTTCACACTCGTCATTTCTGAGTTGACACACCTCTATTCTGTGATTTCACACACCTCCAATTTGACTTCACACACCCCCATTCTATGACTTCACACACCCCCATTGTGACTTCACACACTCCATTCTATGAGTTCACACACCTCCATTCTGACTTCACACACCTCCATTCTATGACTTCACACAGCTGCATTCTGACTTCAGACACTTCCCTTCTGTGACTTAACACACCACAATTTGACTTCAAACACCTTCATTCTGTGACTTCACACACCTCCATTCTGGGACTTCACACACCTCCATTTTGACTTCACACACTTCCATTCTTTGACTTAACACCCCAGCATTCTGTGACTTCACACACCACCATTGTTTGACTTCCCACACCTATATTCTTGGACTTAACACACCTCCATTCCATGACTTCACACATCTCCATTTTATGAGTTCACACACCTCCATTTTGACTTCACACACCTCCATTCTATGAGTTCACACACCTTCATTCTACTTCAGAAACATCCATTCTATGACTTCACACACCTCCATTCTATGACTTCACAAACCTCCATTCTGAGACTTCACACACCTCCATTCTGAGTTCACACACCTCAATTCCGTGACTTCACACACCTCAATTCTCACTTCACATACCTCCATTCTATGACTTCACACACCTCCATTCTTTGACTTCACACATCTCCATTCTATGACTTCACATACATCCTTTCTGAGTTCACACACCTCCATTCATTGACTTCACACACCTCCAATCTGACTTCACACACCTCCATTCTATGACTTCACACACCCCCATTCTTTGACTTCACACACCTCCATTCTATGACTTCACACACCTCCATTGTGACTTCACACATCGCCGTTCTGTGACTTCACACACCTCCCTTCTGTGACTTGACACACCTCCATTTTATGAATTCACACACCTCCATTCTATGACTTCACACACCTCCATTCTGTAATTTCACACGCTTCCAATGTTTGACGTCACAAACCTCCATTCCATGACTTCATACACCTCAATTCTATGACTTCACACACATTCATTCTTTGACCTCACACACCTCCATTTTGACTTCACACACCTCCATTCTGTGACTTCACACACCTGCATTTGTGACTTCACACACCACAATTGTGACTTCACACACGTCCATTATTTGACTTCACACACCTCCATTTTGACTTCACACACCTCCATTTTGTGACTTCACACACCTCCATTGTATGACTTCACACACCTCCGTTCTATGACTTCACCCACCTACATTGTGACTTCAAACACCTACGTTCTATCACTTCACAAACCTGCATTGTGACTTCACACACCTCCATTCTATGACTTCACACACCTCCATTCTGAATTCACACACCTCCATTCTGACTTCACACACCTCCATTCTATGATTTTCCACACCTCCATTCTTTGACTTCACACACCTCCATACTATGACTTCACATACCTCCTTTCTGAGTTCACACACCTCCATTCATTGACTTCACACACCTCCAATCTGACTTCACACACCTCCATTCTATGACTCCACACACCTCCATTCTGTGAATTCAAAAACCACAATTCTATGACTTCACACACCTCCATTGTGACTTCACATACCTCCATTCTAAGAGTTCACACACCTCCAATGTGACTTCACACACCTCCATTCTATGAATTCCCACAGATCCATTCTGACTTAACACATCTCCATTCTACGACTTCGCATACCTCTATTCTGACTTCATACACCTCCATTCTGTGACTTCACACACCTCCATTCTATGACTTCAAACACCTCCATTTTGTGACTTCTCACACCTCAACTCTGTCACTTTACACACCTCCATTCTGTGACTTCTCACACCTCCATTCTGTGATTTCACACACCTCCATTCTATGACTTCACACACTTCCATTCTTTGACTTCACTAACCTCCATTCTGTGACTTCACACACCTCCATTGTGACTTCACACATCTCCGTTCTGTGACTTCACACACCTCCCTTCTGTGACTTGACACACCTCCATTCTATGACTTCACACACCTCCATTCTATGACTTCACACACCTCCATTCTGTAATTTCACACACTTCCAATGTTTGACTTCACAAACCTCCATTCTTTGACTTCACACACCTCCATTCTATGACCTTTCACACCTCCATTTTGATTTCACACATCTCCGTTCTGTGACTTCACACATCTCCCTTCTGTGACTTGACACACCTCCATTCTTTGACTTCACACACCTCCATTTTGACATCACACACCTCCATTCTGTGACTTCACACACCTCCATTTTTGACTTCACACACCACAATTTTGACTTCACACACCTCCATTCTTTGACTTCACACACCTCCATTCTTTGACTTCACACACCTCAATTTTGACTTCACACACTTCCATTCTGTGAATTCACACACCTCCATTCTGTGACTTCACACACCTCCATTCTATGCCTTTACACACCTCCATTCTGTGACTTCACACACCTCCATTCTATGACATCACACACCTCCATTCTGTGACTTCACACACCTCCACTCTATGACTTCACACACCTCCATTCTATGACTTCAGAAACCTACATTGTGACTTCACACACCTCCATTCTAGGAGTTCACACACCTGCATTGTGACTTCACACACCTCCATTCTCTGACTTCACACACCTCCATTCTGACTTCACACACCTCCATTCTGACTTCACACACCTCAATTCTGTGACTTCACACACCTCCATTCTATGATTTCACACACCTCCATTCTTTGACTTCACAGACCTCCATTCTATGACTTCACACACCTCCTTTCTGAGTTCACACACATCCATTCTGTGACTTCACACACCTCCATTGTGACTTCATACACCTCCATTCTATGAGTTCACACACCTCCATTCTGACTTCACACACTTCCATTCTATGACTTCACACACCTCCATTCTGACTTCACACACCTCCATTCTATGACTTCGCACACCTCTATTCTGACTTCACACAACTGCATTCTGTGACTTCACACACCTCCATTCTATGACTTCACACACCTCCATTCTGTGACTTCACACACCTCCTCACTGAGTTCACACACCTCCATTCTGTGACTTCACACACCTCCAATCTGACCTCACACACCTCCATTCTATGACTTCACACACCTCCATTCTATGACTTCACACACCTCCATTCTGAGACTTCACACACCTCCATTCTGTGACTTTACACACCTCCACTCTGTGACTACACACACTTCCATTCTGTGATTTCACACACCTCCATTCTATGACTTCACACACCTCCATTCTCTGACTTCACACACCTCCATTCTGTGACTTTATACACCTCCATTCTGTGACTTCACACACCTCCATTCTGGGATTTCACACACAATCCATTCTATGACTTCACAAACCTCCCTTCTGTGAATTCACACATCTCCATTCTGGGTTCACACACCTCCATTCTGTGACTTCACACACCTCAATCCTATGACTTCACACACCTACATTCTATGACTTCACACACCTCCATCTGTGACTTCACACACCTCCATTCTATGACTTCACACTCCTCCATTCTATGAGTTCACACACCTCCTTTCTGTGACTTCACAAACCTCCATTCTATGACTTCACAGATCTCCGTCCTATGACTTCACACACCTCCATTCTGACTTCACATACTTCCATTTTGACTTCAAACACCTCATTTCTGTGACTTCATACACCTCCATTCTATGATTTCACACACCTCCATTGTATGACTTTACACACCTCCATTCTATGACTTCACACACCTCCTTTCTGAGTTGACAACTTCCATTCTGTGACTTCACACACCTCCAATCTGACCTCACACACCTCCATTCTATGACTTCACACACCTCCATTCTATGATTTCACACACCTCCATTCTGAGACTTCACACACCTCCATTCTGTGACTTTACACACCTCCACTCTGTGACTACACACACTTCCATTCTGTGATTTCACACACCTCCATTCTATGACTTCACACACCTCCATTCTCTGACTTCACACACCTCCATTCTGTGACTTCACATAACTCCACTCTGTGACTTTACGCACCTCCATTCTGTGTCTTCACACACCTCCATCCTGTGATTTCACACACCTCCATTCTATGATTTCACACACCTCCATTCTATGACTTCACACACCTCCATTCTATGACTTCACATACTTCTATTCTGTGAGTAGACACACCTCCATTCTATGACTTCACACACCTCCATTCTGACTTCACACACTTCCATTCTGTGACTTCACTCACCTCCATTCTGACTTCACACACCTCCATTCTGTGACTTCACAGACCTTGATTCTCTGACTTCACACACCTCCATTCTACGATTTCACACACCTCCATTCTGTGACTTCACACATCTCCATTCTATGATTTCACATACCTCCATTCTGTCACTTCACACACCTCCATTCTGAGTTCACACACCTCCATTCTGTGACTTCAGACACCTCCTTTCTGAGTTGACACACTTCCATTCTGTGACTTCACACACCTCCAATCTGACCTCACACACCTCCATTCTATGATTTCACACACCTCCATTCTCTGACTTCAAAAACCAACATTCTATGATTTCAAACACCTCCATTCTATGACTTCACACACCTCCATTCTGAGACTTCACACACCTCCATTCTGTGACTTTACACACCTCCACTCTGTGACTACACACACTTCCATTCTGTGATTTCACACACCTCCATTTTATGACTTCACACACCTCCATTCTCTGATTTCACACACCTCCATTGTGTAATTTCTCACACTTCCAATGTTTGATTTCACCAACCTCCATTCCATGACTTCATACACATCCATTCTATGACTTCACAAAACTCCTTTCTGTGACTTCACAAAATTCCATTTTGTTTTCACACACCTCCACTCCGTGACTTCACACACCTCCATTTGTGACTTCACACATCACAATTTTGACTTCACACACCTCCATTCTGTGACTTCACACACCTCCATTCTGAGTTAACACACCTCCATTTGTGACTTCACACACCTCCATTCTGACTTCACACCCCTCCATTCTATGACTTCACACACTTCCATTCTATGACTTCACACACCTCCATTCTGTGACTTCACACACCTCCACTCTGAGTTCACACACCTCCATTCTGTGTCTTCACACACCTCCATTCTGTGACTTCACACACCTCGTTATATGACTTCACACACCTCCATTCTGTGACCTCACACACCTCAAATCTGAGTTCACACCCCTCCATAGTGTGACTTCACACACCTCCATTCTGTGACTTCACACACCCCCATTCTATGACTTCACATACCTCCATTCTATGACTTCACACACCTCCATTCTTACTTCACACACCTCAATTCTGTGACTTCACACACCTCCATTCTGAGTTCACACACCTCCATTCTGTGACTTCACACACCTCCATTCTATTACTTCACACACCTCCATTCTATGACTTCAGAAACCAACATTGTGACTTCACACAGCTCCATTCTATGAGTTCACACACCTGCATTGTGACTTCACACACCTCCATTCTCTGACTTCCCACACCTCCATTCTGACTTCACACACCTCCATTCTGACTTCACACACCTCAATTCTGTGACTTCACACACCTCCATTCTATGATTTCACACACCTCCATTCTATGACTTCACAGAACTCCATTCTATGACTTCCCACACCTCCTTTCTGAGTTCACACACATCCATTCTGTGACTTCACACACATCCATTGTGACTTCATACACCTCCATTCTATGAGTTCACACACCTCCATTCTGACTTCACAGACTTCCATTCTATGACTTCACACAGCTCCATTCTGACTTCACACACCTCCATTCTATGACTTCGCACACCTCTATTCTGACTTCACACAACTGCATTCTGTGACTTCACACACCTCCAATCTATGACTTCACACACCTCCATTCTGTGACTTCACACACCTCCAATCTGTGACTTTACACACCTCCATTCTGTGACTTCACACACTTCCATTCTGTGATTTCACACACAATCCATTCTATGACTTCACAAACCTCCATTCTTTGATTTCACACACCTCCATTCTATGACTTCACCCACCTGCATTGTGACTTCATACAACTCCATTCTGTGAATTCACACACCTCCTTCCTGTGATTTCACACACCTCCATACTATGACTCCACACACCTTCAATCTATGACTTCACAACCTCCATTCTATGACTTCACACACTTCCAATCTATGACTTCACAAACCTCCATTCTATGACTTCACAAACCTGCAATCTGACTTTACACACCTCCATTATCTTACTTCACACACCTCCATTCTATGACTTCACACACCTCCATTCTGTAACTACACACGCTTCCAATGTTTGACTTCAAAAGCCTCCATTCCATGACTTCAAACACCTCCATTCTATGACTTTACACACATCCATTCTTTGACCTCACACACCTCCATTTTGACTTCACACACCTCCATTCTGTGACTTCACACACCTGCATTTGTGACTTCACATACCACAATTTTGACTTCACACACGTCCATTCTTTGACTTCACACACCTCCATTTTGACTTCACACACTTCCATTCTGTGACTTCACACACCTCCATTCTGTGACTTCACACACCTACATTGTTTGACTTCACACACCTCCATTTTGACTTCACACACCTCCATTCTGTGACTTCACACACCTTCATTCTTACTTCAGAAACATCCATTCTATGACTTCACAAACCTCCTTTCTGTGATTCCACACACCTCCATTCTGGGTTCACACACCTCCATTCTGTGACTTCACACACCTCCATTCTATGAATTCACACACCTCCATCTGTGACTTCACACACCTCCATTCTATGACTTCACACTCCTCCATTCTATGAGTTCACACACCTCCATTCTATGACTTCACACACCTCCATTCTGACTTCACACACTACCATTTTGACTTCAAAGACCTCATTTCTGTGACTTCACACACCTCCATTCTATGATTTCACACACCTCCATTCTATGTCTTCACACACCTCCATTCTATGACTTCACACATCTCCTTTCTGAGTTTCCACACTTCCATTCTGTGACTTCACACACCTCCATTCTGACCTCACACACCTCCATTCTATGACTTCACAAACCTCCATTCTTTGACTTCACACACCTCCATTCTATGAATTCACACACCTCCATTCTTTGACAACACACACCTCCATTCTGTGACTTCCCACACCTCCATTCTGAGAATTCACACACCTCCACTCTGTGACTTTACACACCTCCACTCTGTGACTACACACACCTCCATTTTGTGATTTCACACACCTCCATTGTATGACTTCACACACCTCCATTCTTTGACTTCAGACACCTCCATTCTATGATTTCACACACCTCCATTCTATGACTTCACACACCTCCATTCTATGACTTCACACACCTCCTCTCTGGGTTGACACACTTCCATTCTGTGACTTCACACACCTCCATTCTGACCTCACACACCTCCATTCTATGACTTCACACACCTCCATTCTTTGACTTCACACACCTCCATTCTATGAATTCACACACCTCCATTCTTTGACAACACACACCTCCATTCTGTGACTTCCCACACCTCCATTCTGAGAATTCACACACCTCCATTGTGACTTCAAACAACTCTATTCTGTCAGTTCACACACCTGCCTTCTGTGACTTCACACACCTCCATTCTATGACTTCACACCATCATTCTATGACTTCACATCTCCATTCTATGACTTCACACACCAACATTTATGACGTCACACACCTCCATTCTGTGACTTCACACACCTCCATTCTGACATCACACACCTACATTCTATGACTTCACACACTTCCATTCTATGACTGCACACACCTCCATTCTGTGACTTCACTCACCTCCATTGTGAGTTCACACACCTCCTTTCTGTGACTTCACACACCTTGATTCTCTGACTTCACACACCTCCATTCTACGATTTCACAAACCTCAATTCTGTGACTTCACACACCTCCATTCTATGAATTCACATACCTCATTTCTGAGTTGACACACCTCCATTCTGTGACTTCACATACCTCCAATCTGACTTCACACACCTCCATTCTATGACTTCACACACCTCCATTCTGTGACTTCAAAAACCACCATTCTATGACTTCACACATCTCCATTGTGACTTCACACACCTCCATTCTATGAGTTCAAACAGCTCAATTCTGACTTCACACACCTCCATTCTATGACTTCGTACACCTCTATTCTGACTTCACACCCCTCCATTCTGTGACTTCACATACCTCCATTCTATGACTTCACACCCCTCCATTCTGTGACTTCACATACCTCCATTCTTTGACTTCACTCCCCTCCATTCTGTGCCTTCACACACCTCCACTCTGTGACTTTACACACCTCCATTCTGTGATTTCACACACCTCCATTCTGTGACTTCACACACCTCCATTCTATGACTTCACACACCTCCATTCTAAGTCTTCACACACCTCCATTTTATGACTTCACACACTTCCATTGTTTGACATCATACACCTCCATTTTTTGACTTCACACACCTCCGTTCCATGAATTCACACACCTTCGTTCTATGAGTTCACACACCTCCATTCTATGAGTTCACACACCTTCATTCTTACGTCAGCAACATCCATTCTATGACTTCAGACACCTCCATTCTATGACTTCACACACCTTCATTTTTATTTCAGCAACATCCATTCTATGACTTCACACACCTCCATTCTATGACTTCACAAACCTCCATTCTGTGACTTCACACACCTCCATTCTGGGTTCACACACCTCCATTCTGTGACTTCACACACCTCGATTCTGACTTCACACACCTCCATTCTATGACTTCACACACTTCCATTCTATGACTTCACACAGCTCCATTCTGTGACTTCACATACCTCCACTCTGAGTTCACACACCTCCATTCTGTGTCTTCACACACCTCCATTCTGTGACTTCACACACCTACTTCTATGACTTCACACACCTCCATTCTGTGACTTCACACACCTCAAATCTGAGTTCACACACCTCCATACTGTGGCTTCACACACCTCTATTCTGTCACTTCACACACCTCCATTCCATGACTTCACACACCTCCATTCTATGCATTCACACACCTCCATTCTTTGACTTAACACATCCCTACATTCTATGACATCACACACCTCCATTCTGTGACTTCACACACCTCCATTCTATGACTTCACACACCTCCAATCTATGACTTCAGAAACCTACATTGTTACTTCACACACCTCCATTCTATGAGTTCCCACACCTGCATTGTAACTTCACACACCTCCATTATCTGTCTTCACACACCTCCATTCTGACTTCACACACCTCCATTCTGACTTCACACACCTCCATTCTATGACTTCACAGACCTCCATTCTATGACTTTACACACCTCCTTTCTGAGTTCACACACATCCATTCTGTGACTTCACACACCTCAAATCTGAGTTCACACACCTCCATACTGTGACTTCACAAACCTCTATTCTGTGACTTCACACACCTCCATTCTATGACTTCACACACTTCCGTTCTATGCCTTCACACACCTCCATTCTGTGAATTCACACACCTCCATTCTATGACATCACACACCTCCATTCTGTGACTTCACACACCTCCATTCTATGACTTCACACACCTCCAATCTATGACTTCAGAAACCTACATTGTTGCTTCACACACCTCCATTCTATGAGTTCACACACTTCCATTCTATGACTGCACACACCTCCATTCTGTGACTTCACTCACCTCCATTGTGAGTTCACACACCTCCTTTCTGTGACTTCACACACCTTGATTCTCTGACTTCACACACCTCCATTCTACGATTTCACAAACCTCAATTCTGTGACTTCACACACCTCCATTCTATGAATTCACATACCTCATTTCTGAGTTGACACACCTCCATTCTGTGACTTCACATACCTCCAATCTGACTTCACACACCTCCATTCTATGACTTCACACACCTCCATTCTGTGACTTCAAAAACCACCATTCTATGACTTCACACATCTCCATTGTGACTTCACACACCTCCATTCTATGAGTTCAAACAGCTCAATTCTGACTTCACACACCTCCATTCTATGACTTCGTACACCTCTATTCTGACTTCACACCCCTCCATTCTGTGACTTCACATACCTCCATTCTTTGACTTCACACCCCTCCATTCTGTGACTTCACATACCTCCATTCTTTGACTTCACTCCCCTCCATTCTGTGCCTTCACACACCTCCACTCTGTGACTTTACACACCTCCATTCTGTGATTTCACACACCTCCATTCTGTGACTTCACACACCTCCATTCTATGACTTCACACACCTCCATTCTAAGTCTTCACACACCTCCATTTTTTGACTTCACACACCTCCGTTCCATGAATTCACACACCTTCGTTCTATGAGTTCACACACCTCCATTCTATGAGTTCACACACCTTCATTCTTACGTCAGCAACATCCATTCTATGACTTCAGACACCTCCATTCTATGACTTCACACACCTTCATTTTTATTTCAGCAACATCCATTCTATGACTTCACACACCTCCATTCTATGACTTCACAAACCTCCATTCTGTGACTTCACACACCTCCATTCTGGGTTCACACACCTCCATTCTGTGACTTCACACACCTCGATTCTGACTTCACACACCTCCATTCTATGACTTCACACACTTCCATTCTATGACTTCACACAGCTCCATTCTGTGACTTCACATACCTCCACTCTGAGTTCACACACCTCCATTCTGTGTCTTCACACACCTCCATTCTGTGACTTCACACACCTACTTCTATGACTTCACACACCTCCATTCTGTGACTTCACACACCTCAAATCTGAGTTCACACACCTCCATACTGTGGCTTCACACACCTCTATTCTGTCACTTCACACACCTCCATTCCATGACTTCACACACCTCCATTCTATGCATTCACACACCTCCATTCTTTGACTTAACACATCCCTACATTCTATGACATCACACACCTCCATTCTGTGACTTCACACACCTCCATTCTATGACTTCACACACCTCCAATCTATGACTTCAGAAACCTACATTGTTACTTCACACACCTCCATTCTATGAGTTCCCACACCTGCATTGTAACTTCACACACCTCCATTATCTGTCTTCACACACCTCCATTCTGACTTCACACACCTCCATTCTGACTTCACACACCTCCATTCTATGACTTCACAGACCTCCATTCTATGACTTTACACACCTCCTTTCTGAGTTCACACACATCCATTCTGTGACTTCACACACCTCAAATCTGAGTTCACACACCTCCATACTGTGACTTCACAAACCTCTATTCTGTGACTTCACACACCTCCATTCTATGACTTCACACACCTCCGTTCTATGCCTTCACACACCTCCATTCTGTGACTTCACACACCTCCATTCTATGACATCACACACCTCCATTCTGTGACTTCACACAACTCCATTCTATGACTTCACACACCTCCAATCTATGACTTCAGAAACCTACATTGTTGCATCACACACCTCCATTCTATGAGTTCACACACCTGCATTGTGACTTCACACACCTCCACTATCTGACTTCACACACCTCCATTCTGACTTCACACACCTCCATTCTGACTTCACACACCGCAATTCTGTGACTTCACACACCTCCATTCTATGATTTCACCCACCTCCATTCTATGACTTCACAGACCTCCATTCTATGACTTTACACACCTCTTTCTGAGTTCACACACACCCATTCTGTGACTTCACACACCTCCATTATGACTTCATATACCTCCATTCTATGAGTTCACACACCTCCATTCTGACTTCACACACTTCAATTCTATGACTTCACACAGCTCCATTTTCACTTCACACTCCTCCATTCTATGACTTCGCACACCTCCATTCTGACTTCACACACCTGCATTCTGTGACTTCACACACCTCCATTCTGTGACTTCACACACCTCCATTCTATGCCTTTACACACCTCCATTCTGTGACTTCACACACCTCCATTCTATGACATCACACACCTCCATTCTGTGACTTCACACACCTCCATTCTATGACTTCACACACCTCCATTCTATGACTTCAGAAACCTACATTGTGACTTCACACACCTCCATTCTATGAGTTCACACACCTGCATTGTGACTTCACACACCTCCATTCTCTGACTTCACACACCTCCATTCTGACTTCACACACCTCCATTCTGACTTCACACACCTCAATTCTGTGACTTCACACACCTCCATTCTATGATTTCACACACCTCCATTCTTTGACTTCACAGACCTCCATTCTATGACTTCACACACCTCCTTTCTGAGTTCACACACATCCATTCTGTGACTTCACACACCTCCATTGTGACTTCATACACCTCCATTCTATGAGTTCGCACACCTCCATTCTGACTTCACACACTTCCATTCTATGACTTCACACAGCTCCATTCTGACTTCACACAGCTCCATTCTATGACTTCGCACACCTCTATTCTGACTTCACACAACTGCATTCTGTGACTTCACACACCTCCATTCTATGACTTCACACACCTCCATTCTGTGACTTCACACACCTCCACTCTGTGACTTTACACACCTCCATTCTGTGACTTCACAAAGCTCCATTCTGTGACGTCATACACCTCCACTCTGTGACTTTACACACCTCCATTCTGTGACTTCACACACCTCCATTCTGTGATTTCACACACAATCCATTCTATGACTTCACAAACCTCCCTTCTGTGAATTCACACATCTCCATTCTGGGTTCACACACCTCCATTCTGTGACTTCACACACCTCAATCCTATGACTTCACACACCTACATTCTATGACTTCACACACCTCCATCTGTGACTTCACACACCTCCATTCTATGACTTCACACTCCTCAATCCTATGACTTCACACACCTACATTCTATGACTTCACACACCTCCATCTGTGACTTCACACACCTCCATTCTATGACTTCACACACCTCCGTTCTATGACTTCACACACCTCCATTCTGACTTCACATACTTCCATTTTGACTTCAAACACCTCATTTCTGTGACTTCATACACCTCCATTCTATGATTTCACACACCTCCATTCTATGACTTCACACACCTCCATTCTATGACTTCACACACCTCCTTTCTGAGTTGACACACTCCATTCTGTGACTTCACACACCTCCAATCTGACCTCACACACCTCCATTCTATGACTTCACACACCTCCATTCTCTGATTTCAAAAACCAACATTCTATGACTTCAAACACCTCCATTCTATGACTTCACACACCTCCATTCTGAGACGTCACACACCTCCATTCTGTGACTTTACACACCTCCACTCTGTGACTACACACACTTCCATTCTGTGATTTCACACACCTCCATTTTATGACTTCACACACCTCCATTCTCTGACTTCACACACCTCCATTCTGTGACTTCACATAACTCCACTCTGTGACTTTACACACCTTCATTCTGTGTCTTCACACACCTCCATCCTGTGATTTCACACACCTCCATTCTATGATTTCACACACCTCCATTCTATGACTTCACACACCTCCATTCTATGACTTCACAGACCTCCATTCTATGCCTTCACATACTTCTATTCTGTGAGTAGACACACCTCCATTCTATGACTTCACACACCTCCATTCTGACTTCACACACTTCCATTCTATGACTTCACACAGCTCCATTCTGACTTCACACTCCTCCATTCTAGGAGTTCGCACACCTCTATTCTGACTTCACACACCTGCATTCTGTGACTTCACACACCTCCATTCTATGACTTCAGAAACCTCCATTCTGTGACTTCACACACCTCAACTCTGTGACTTTACACACCTCCATTCTGTGACTTCACACACCTCCATTCTGTGATTTCACACACAATCCATTCTATGACTTCACAAACCTCCCTTCTGTGAATTCACACATCTCCATTCTGGGTTCACACACCTCCATTCTGTGACTTCACACACCTCCAATCTGGCACTTCACACACCTCCATTCTATGACTTCACACACCTCCATCTGTGACTTCACACACCTCCATTCTATGACTTCACACTCCTCCATTCTATGAGTTCACACACCTCCTTTCTGTGACTTCACACACCTCCATTTTATGACTTCACACACCTCCGTTCTATGACTTCACACACCTCCATTCTGACTTCACATACTTCCATTTTGACTTCAAACACCTCATTTCTGTGACTTCACACACCTCCATTCTATGAGTTCACACAGCTCCATTCTGACTTCACACACCTGCATTCTATGACTTCGTACACCTCTATTCTGACTTCACACCCCTCCATTCTGTGACTTCACATACCTCCATTCTTTGACTTCACACCCCTCCATTCTGTGACTTCACATACCTCCATTTTTTGACTTCACACCCCTCCATTCTGTGCCATCACACACCTCCACTCTGTGACTTTATACACCTCCATTCTGTGACTTCACACACCTCCCTTCTGTGACATCACACACCTCCATTCTATGACTTCACACACCTCCATTCTAAGACTTCACACACCTCCATTCTATGACTTCACACACTTCCATTCTTTGACATCATACACCTCCAGTTTTTGACTTCACACACCTCCGTTCCATGAATTCACCCACCTCCATTCTATGAGTTCACACACCTCCATTCTATGAGTTCACACAGCTTCATTCTTACTTCAGCAACATCCATTCTATGACTTCAGACACCTCCATTCTATGACTTCACACACCTTCACTCTTACTTCCGCAACATGCATTCTATGACTTCACACACCTCCATTCTATGACTTCACAAACCTCCATTCTGTGACTTCACACACCTCCATTCTGGGTTAACACACCTCCATTCTGTGACTTCACACACCTCTATTCTGACTTCACACACCTCCATTCTATGACTTCACACACTTCCATTCTATGACTTCACACACCTCCATTCTGTGACTTCACACACCTCAAATCTGAGTTCACACACCTCCATACTGTGACTTCACACACCTCTATTCTGTGACTTCACACACCTCCATTCTATGACTTCACACACCTCCATTCTATGCCTTCACACACCTCCATTCTGTGACTTCACACACCTCCATTCTATGACATCACACACCTCCATTCTGTGACTTCACACACCTCCATTCTATGACTTCACACACCTCCATTCTATGACTTCAGAAACCTACATTGTTACTTCACACACCTCCATTATGTGAGTTCACACACCTGCATTGTGACTTCACACACCTCCATTCTCTGACTTCACACACCTCCATTCTGACTTCACACACCTCCATTCTGACTTCACACACCTCAATTCTGTGAGTTCACACACCTCCATTCTATGGTTTCACACACCTCCATTCTGTGACTTCACAGACCTCCATTCTATGACTTTACACACCTCCTTTCTGAGTTCACACACCTCCATTCTTTGACTTCACACACCTCCATTGTGACTTCATACACCTCCATTCTACGAGTTCACACACCTCCATTCTGACTTCACACACTTCCATTCTATGACTTCACACAGCTCCATTCTCACTTCACACTCCTCCATTCTATGACTTCGCACACCTCTGTTCTGACTTCACACACCTGCATTCTGTGACTTCACACACCTCCATTCTATAACTTCACACACCTCCATTCTGTGACTTCACACACCTCCACTCTGTGACTTTACACCCCTCCATTCTGTGACTTCACACACCTCCATTCTGTGATTTCACACACAATCCATTCTATGACTTCACAAACCTCCCTTCTGTGAATTCACACACCTCCATTCTGGGATCACACACCTACATTCTGTGACTTCACACACCTCCATTCTGTGACTTCACACACCTCCATTCTATGACTTCACACACCTCCATCTGTGACTTCACACACGTCCATTCTATGACTTCACACTCCTCCATTCTATGAGTTCTCACACCTCCATTCTGTGACTTCACACACCTCCATTCTATGACTTCACACACCTCTATTCTATGACTTCACACACCTCCATTCTGACTTCACACACTTCCATTTTTACTTCAAACACCTCCAATCTGACCTCACACACCTCCATTCTATGACGTCTCACACCTCCATTCTCTGACTTCAAAAACCAATATTCTATGACTTCAAACACCTCCATTCTATGACTTCACACACCTCCATTCTGAGACTTCACACACCTACACACTGTGACTTTACACACCTCCACTCTGTGACTACACACACCTCCATTCTATGATTTCACACACCTCCATTCTATGACTTCACACACCTCCATTCTGACTTCACACACCTCCATTCTGTGACTTCACACACCTCCATTCTATGATTTCACACACGTCCATTCTATGACTTCACACACCTCCATCTGTGACTTCACACACGTCCATTCTATGACTTCACACTCCTCCATTCTATGAGTTCACACACCTCCATTCTGTGACTTCACACACCTCCATTCTATGACTTCACACACCTCCATTCTATGACTTCACACACCTCCTTTCTGAGTTGACACACTTCCATTCTGTCACTTCACACACCTCCAATCTGACCTCACACACCTCCATTCTATGACTTCACAAACCTCCATTCTCTGACTTCAAAAACCAACATTCTATGACTTCAAACACCTCCATTCTATGACATCACATACCTCCATTCTGAGACTTCACACACATCCATTCTGTGACTTCACACACCTCCATTGTGACTTCATACACCTCCATTCTATGAGTTCACACACCTCCATTCTGACTTCACACACTTCCATTCTATGACTTCACACAGCTCCATTCTGACTTCACACACCTCCATTCTATGACTTCGCACACCTCTATTCTATGAGTTCACACACCTTCATTCTTACTTCAGCAACATCCATTCTATGACTTCAGACACCTCCATTCTATGACTTCACACACCTTCACTCTTACTTCCGCAACATGCATTCTATGACTTCACACACCTCCATTCTATGACTTCACAAACCTCCATTCTGTGACTTCACACACCTCCATTCTGGGTTAACACACCTCCATTCTGTGACTTCACACAGATCTATTCTGACTTCACACACCTCCATTCTATGACTTCACACACTTCCATTCTATGACTTCACACACCTCCATTCTGTGACTTCACACACCTCAAATCTGAGTTCACACACCTCCATACTGTGACTTCACACACCTCTATTCTGTGACTTCACACACCTCCATTCTATGACTTCACACACCTCCATTCTATGCCTTCACACACCTCCATTCTGTGACTTCACACACCTCCATTCTATGACATCACACACCTCCATTCTGTGACTTCACACACCTCCATTCTATGACTTCACACACCTCCATTCTATGACTTCAGAAACCTACATTGTTACTTCACACACCTCCATTCTGTGAGTTCACACACCTGCATTGTGACTTCACACACCTCCATTATCTGACTTCACAAACCTCCATTCTGACTTCACACACCTCCATTCTGACTTCACACACCTCAATTCTGTGAGTTCACACACCTCCATTCTATGGTTTCACACACCTCCATTCTGTGACTTCACAAAGCTCCATTCTGTGACGTCATACACCTCCATTCTGTGACTTTACACACCTCCATTCTGACTTCACACACTTCCATTCTATGACTTCACACAGCTCCATTCTGACTTCACACACCTCCATTCTATGACTTCGCACACCTCTATTCTGACTTCACACAACTGCATTCTGTGACTTCACACACCTCCATTCTATGACTTCACACACCTCCATTCTGTGACTTCACACACCTCCACTCTGTGACTTTACACACCTCCATTCTGTGACTTCACAAAGCTCCATTCTGTGACGTCATACACCTCCACTCTGTGACTTTACACACCTCCATTCTGTGACTTCACACACCTCCATTCTGTGATTTCACACACAATCCATTCTAGGACTTCACAAACCTCCCTTCTGTGAATTCACACATCTCCATTCTGGGTTCACACACCTCCATTCTGTGACTTCACACACCTCAATCCTATGACTTCACACACCTACATTCTATGACTTCACACACCTCCATCTGTGACTTCACACACCTCCATTCTATGACTTCACACTCCTCCATTCTATGAGTTCACACACCTCCTTTCTGTGACTTCACACACCTCCATTCTATGACTTCACACACCTCCGTTCTATGACTTCACACACCTCCATTCTGACTTCACATACTTCCATTTTGACTTCAAACACCTCATTTCTGTGACTTCATACACCTCCATTCTATGATTTCACACACCTCCATTCTATGACTTCACACACCTCCATTCTATGACTTCACACACCTCCTTTCCGAGTTGACACACTTCCATTCTGTGACTTCACACACCTCCAATCTGACCTCACACACCTCCATTCTATGACTTCACACACCTCCATTCTCTGATTTCAAAAACCAACATTCTATGACTTCAAACACCTCCATTCTATGACTTCACACACCTCCATTCTGACACTTCACACACCTCCATTCTGTGACTTTACACACCTCCACTCTGTGACTACACACACTTCCATTCTGTGATTTCAAACACTTCCATCCTGTGATTTCACACACCTCCATTCTATGATTTCACACACCTCCATTCTATGACTTCACACACCTCCATTCTATGACTTCACAGACCTCCATTCTATGACTTCACATACTTCTATTCTGTGAGTAGACACACCTCCATTCTATGACTTCACACACCTCCATTCTGACTTCACACACTTCCATTCTATGACTTCACACAGCTCCATTCTGACTTCACACTCCTCCATTCTAGGACTTCGCACACCTCTATTCTGACTTCACACACCTGCATTCTGTGACTTCACACACCTTCATTCTATGACTTCAGAAACGTCCATTCTGTGACTTCACACACCTCCATTCTGTGACTTCACACACCTCCATTCTGGCACTTCACACACCTCCATTCTATGACTTCACACACCTCCATCTGTGACTTCACACACCTCCATTCTATGACTTCACACTCCTCCATTCTATGAGTTCACACACCTCCTTTCTGTGACTTCACACACCTCCATTCTATGACTTCACACACCTCCGTTCTATGACTTCACACACCTCCATTCTGACTTCACATACTTCCATTTTGACTTCAAACACCTCATTTCTGTGACTTCACACACCTCCATTCTATGAGTTCACACAGCTCCATTCTGACTTCACACACCTGCATTCTATGACTTCGTACACCTCTATTCTGACTTCACACCCCTCCATTCTGTGACTTCACATACCTCCATTCTTTGACTTCACACCCCTCCATTCTGTGACTTCACTTACCTCCATTCTTTGACTTCACACCCCTCCATTCTGTGCCTTCACACACCTCCACTCTGTGACTTTATACACCTCCATTCTGTGACTTCACACACCTCCCTTCTGTGACATCACACACCTCCCTTCTATGACTTCACAAACCTCCATTCTAAGACTTCACACACCTCCATTCTATGACTTCACACACTACCATTGTTTGACATAATACACCTCCATTTTTTGACTTCACACACCTCCGTTCCATGAATTCACCCACCTCCATTCTATGAGTTCACACACCTCCATTCTATGAGTTCACACACCTTCATTCTTACTTCAGCAACATCCATTCTATGACTTCAGACACCTCCATTCTATGACTTCACACACCTTCACTCTTACTTCCGCAGCATCCATTCTATGACTTCACACACCTCCATTCTATGACTTCACAAACCTCCATTCTGTGACTTCACACACCTCCATTCTGGGTTCACACACCTCCATTCTGTGACTTCACACACCTCTATTCTGACTTCACACACCTCCATTCTATGACTTCACACACTTCCATTCTATGACTTCACACACCTCCATTCTGTGACTTCACACACCTCCTCACTGAGTTCACACACCTCCATTCTGTGTCTTCACACACCTCCATTCTGTGACTTCACACACCTACTTCTATGACTTCACACACCTCCATTCTGTGACTTCACACACCTCAAATCTGAGTTCACACACCTCCATACTGTGACTTCACACACCTCTATTCTGTGACTTCACACACCTCCATTCTATGACTTCACACACCTCCATTCTATGCCTTCACACACCTCCATTCTGTGACGCTTCACACACCTCCATTCTATGACATCACACACCTCCATTCTGTGACTTCACACACCTCCATTCTATGACTTCACACACCTCCATTCTATGAGTTCAGAAACCTACATTGTTACTTCACACACCTCCATTCTATGAGTTCACACACCTGCATTGTGACTTCACACACCTCCATTATCTGACTTCACACACCTCAATTCTGACTTCACACACCTCCATTCTGACTTCACACACCTCAATTCTGTGACTTCACACACCTCCATTCTATGGTTTCACACACCTCCATTCTGTGACTTCACAGACCTCCATTCTATGACTTTACACACCTCCTTTCTGAGTTCACACACCTCCATTCTTTGACTTCACACACCTCCATTGTGACTTCATACACCTCCATTCTATGAGTTCACACACCTCCATTCTGACTTCACACACTTCCATTCTATGACTTCACACAGCTCCATTCTCACTTCACACTCCTCCATTCTATGACTTCGCACGCCTCTGTTCTGACTTCACACACCTGCATTCTGTGACTTCACACACCTCCATCCTATAACTTCACACACCTCCATTCTGGGACTTCACACACCTCCACTCTGTGACTTTACACACCTCCATTCTGTGACTTCACACACCTCCATTCTGTGATTTCACACACAATCAATTCTATGACTTCTCACACCTCCCTTCTGTGAATTCACACACCTCCATTCTGGGATCAC
>JANJXV010002556.1:0-25570 GCA_024803745.1 Megascapheus bottae
AGAATGGAGCTATATGAAGTCATAATGGAGGTGTGTGAAGTCATAGAATGGAGGTGTGTGAAATCACAATGGAGGTGTGTGAAGTCAAAGAATGGAGGTGTGTGAAGTCAAAATTGAGGTGTGTGAAGTCACAGAATGGAGGTGTGTGAAGTCACAGAATAGAGGTGTGTGAACACATAGAATGGAGGTGTGTGAAGTCACAGATAGGAGATGTGTGTAGTCACAGAATGGAGGTGTGTGAAGTCACAGAATGGAGGCGTGTGAAGTCACAGAATGGAGGTGTGTGAACTCACAATGGAGGTGTGTGAAGTCACAGAATGGAGGTGTGTGAAGTCAAACAATAAAGGTGTGTGAAGTCACAGAATGGAGGTCTGTGAAGTCATAGAATGGAGGTGTGTTAAGTCACAGAATGGAGGTGTGTGAACTCAGAGAATGGAGGTGTGTGAACTCAGAATGGAGGTGTGTGAAATCACAGAACGGAGATTTGTGAAGTCATAGAATGGAAGTGCGTGAAGTCCTATAATGGATGTTTCTGAAGTAAGAATGAAGGTGTGTGAAGTCATAGAATGGAGGTTTGTGAAGTCAAAATGGAGGTGTGTGAACCCATAGAATGGAGGTGTGTGAACTCATAGAATGGAGGTGTGTGAAGTCATGGAAAGGAGGTGTGTGAAGTCAAAGAATGGAGGTGTGTGAAGTCAAACAATAAAGGTGTGTGAAGTCACAGAATGGAGGTATGTGAAATCACAGAATGGAGGTGTGTGAAGTCAAAAAGGTGGTGTGTAGAGTCACAAAAGGAGGTGTGTGAACTCATAGAATGGAGGTGTGTAAAGTCAAAGAATGGAGGTGTGTGAAGGCATCGATTGGAGGTGTGTGAAGTCATGATGGAGGTGTGTGAAGTCACAGAATGGAGGTGTGTGAAGTCAGAATGGAGTTGTGTGAAGTTATAGAATGGAGGTGTGTGAAGTCAGAATGGAGGTGTGTGATGTCATAGAATGGAGGTGTGTGAAGACAGAATGGAGGTGTGTGAACTCATAGAATGGAGGTGTGTGAAGTCACAATGGAGGTATGTGAAGTCATAGAATGGTGCTGTGTGAAGTCACAGAATGGAGGTGTGGTGTCATAGAATGGAGGTGTGTGAAGTCATAGAATGGAGGTGTGTGAAGTCATAGAATGAATGTTTGTGAAGAAAGAATGAAGGTGTGTTAAGTCATAAAATGGAGATGTGTGAAGGCACAGAATGGAGGTGTGTGAAGTCATAGAATGGAGCTGTGTGAAGTCAGAATGGAGGTGTGTGAAGTCATAGAATGGAAGGTGTGTGAACTCACAATGGAGATGTGTGAAGTCAAAAATGGAGGTGTGTGAAGTCAAAGAATGGAAGTGTGTGAAGTCATAGAATGGAGGTGTGTGAAGTCATAGAATGGAGGTGTGTGAAGTCATAGAATGGAGGTGTGTGAAGTCACAGAATTGATGTTTGTGAAGTCAGAATGGAGGTGTGTGAAGTCAGAATGGAGGTTTGTGAAGTCATAGAATGGAGGTGTGTGAAGTCATAGTATGGAGGTGTGTGAAGTCATAGAATGGAGGTGTGTGAAGTCACAGAATTGATGTTTGTGAATTCAGAATGGAGGTGTGTGAACTCACAATGGAGGTGTGTGAAGCGAAAGAATGGAGGTGTGTGAAGTCACAGAATTGATGTTTGTGAAGTCAGAATGGAGGTGTGTGAAGTCAGAATGGAGGTGTGTGAAGTCATAGAATGGAGGTGTGTGAAGTCACAATGCACGTGTGTGAACTCATAGAATGGAGGTGTCTGAAGTCAGAATGGATTTGTGTGAAGTCATAGAATGGAGGTGTGTGAAGTCAGAATGGAGGTGTGTGAAGTCATAGAATGGAGGTGTGTGAAGTCAGAATGGAGGTGTGTGAACTCATAGAATGGAGCTGTGTGAAGTCACAATGGAGGTGTGTGAAGTCATAGAATGGAGGTGTGTGAAGTCAAAGAATGGAGGTGTGTGAAGTCATAGAATGGAGCTGTGTGAAGTCAGATTGGAGTTGTGTGAAGTCACAGAATTGAGGTGTGTGAACTCAGAATGGAGGTGTGTGAAGTCACAGAATGAAGGTGTGTGAAGTCATAGAATGGAGGTGTGTGAAGTCATAGAATGGATGTGTGTGAAGTCATAATGGAGGTGTGTGAAATCACAGAATTGAGGTGTGTGAAGTCACAGAATGGAGGTGTGTGAAGTCATAGAATGGAGGTGTGTGAAGTCATAGAATGGATGTTTGTGAAGTAAGAATGAAGGTGTGTTAAATCATAGAATGGAGGTGTGTGAAGGCACAGAATGGAGGTGTGTGAAGTCATAGAATGGAGCTGTTTGAAGTCAGAATGGAGGTGTGTGAAGTCCCAGAATGGAGGTGTGTGGACTCAGAATGGTGGTGTGTGAAGTCACAGAATGGAGGTGTGTTAAGTCATAGAATGGGGGTGGGTGAAGTCATAGAATGGATGTTTGTGAAGTAAGAAGGAGGTGTGTTAAGTCCTAGAATGGAGATGTGTGAAGGCAGAGAATGGAGGTGTGTGATGTCATAGAATGGAGCTGTGTGAAGTCAGAATGGAGGTGTGTGAAGTCATAGAATGAAGGTGTGTGAACTCACAATGGAGATGTGTGAAGTCATAGAATGGAGGTGTGTGAAGTCATAGAATGGAGGTGTGTGAAGTCATAGAATGGAGGTGTGAGAAGTCACAGAATTGATGTTTGTGAAGTCAGAATGGAGGTGTGTGAAATCAGAATGGAGGTTTGTGAAGTCATAGAATGGAGGTGTGTGAAGTCGTGGCATGGATGTGTGTGAAGTCACAGAATTGATGTTTGTGAAGTCAGAATGGACGTGTGTGAACTCACAATGGAGGAGTGTGAAGTCAAAGAATGGAGGTGTGTGAAGTCACAAAATTGATGTTTGTGAAGTCAGAATGGAGGTGTGTGAAGTCAGAATGGAGGTGTGTGAAGTCATAGAATGGAGGTGTTTGAAGTCACAATGCAGGTGTGTGAACTCATAGAATGGAGGTGTGTGAAGTCACAGAATGGAGGTGTGTGAAGTCATAGAATGGAGGTGTGTGAAGTCATAGAATGGAGGTGTGTGAAGTCATAGAATGGAGGTGTGTGAAGTCATAGAATGGAGGAGTGTGAAGTCATAGAATGGAGGTTTGTGAAGTCATAGAATGGAGGTGGGTGAATTCATACAATGGATGTTCCTGAAGTAAGAATGTAGGTGTGTGAAGTCATAGAATGGAGGTGTGTGAAGTCAAAAAGGTGGTGTGTGAACTCATAGAATGGATGTGTGTGAACTGATAGAGTAGAGGCGTGTGAAGTAATGGAATGGAGGCGTGTGAAGTCAAAGAATGGAGGTGTGTGAAGTCAAACAATGGAGGTGTGCGAAGTCACAGAATGGAGGTGTGTGAAGTCACACAATGGAAGTGTGTGAAGTCAAAATGGAGGTGTGTGAAGTCACAGAATGGAGGTGTGTGAAGTCACAGAATGGAGGTGTGTGAAGTCAAAATGGTGGTGTGTAACGTCACAAATGGAGGTGTGTGAAGTCACAGAATGTATGTGTGTGAACTCAAAATGGAGGTGTGTGAAGTCAAAGAATGGAGGTGTGCGAAGTCAAAGAATATAGGTGTGTGAAGTCATAGAATGGAGGTGTGTGAAGTCATAGAATGTAGGTGTGTGAAATCATAGAAGGGAGGTGTGTGCAGTCACGGAATGAAGGTGTGTTAAGTCACAGAACGGAGGTGTGTGATCTCAGAATGGAGGTGTATGAAGTCCCAGAATGGAGGTGTGGGAAGTCATAGAATGGATGTTTGTGAAGTAAGAATGAAGGTGTGTTAAATCATAGAATGGAGGTGTGTGAAGGCACAGAATGGAGGTGTGTGAAGTCATAGTATGGAGGTGTGTGAAGTCATAGAATGGAGGTGTGTGAAGTCACAGAATTGATGTTTGTGAAGTCAGAATGGAGGTGTATGAAGTCAGAATGGAGGTTTGTGAAGTCATAGAATGGAGGTGTGTGAAGTCATAGTATGGAGGTGTGTGAAGTCATAGAATGGAGGTGTGTGAAGTCACAGAATTGATGTTTGTGAATTCAGAATGGAGGTGTGTGAACTCACAATGGAGGTGTGTGAAGCGAAAGAATGGAGGTGTGTGAAGTCACAGAATTGATGTTTGTGAAGTCAGAATGGAGGTGTGTGAAGTCAGAATGGAGGTGTGTGAAGTCATAGAATGGAGGTCTGTGAAGTCACAATGCACGTGTGTGAACTCATAGAATGGAGGTGTGTGAAGTCAGAATGGAGTTGTGTGAAGTCATAGAATGGAGGTGTGTGAAGTCAGAATGGAGGTGTGTGAAGTCATAGAACGGAGGTGTGTGAAGTCAGAATGGAGGTGTGTGAACTCATAGAATGGAGCTGTGTGAAGTCACAATGGAGGTGTGTGAAGTCATAGAATGGAGGTGTGTGAAGTCAAAGAATGGAGGTGTGTGAAGTCATAGAATGGAGCTGTGTGAAGTCAGATTGGAGTTGTGTGAAGTCACAGAATTGAGGTGTGTGAACTCAGAATGGAGGTGTGTGAAGTCACAGAATGAAGGTGTGTGAAGTCATAGAATGGAGGTGTGTGAAGTCATAGAATGGATGTGTGTGAAGTCATAATGGAGGTGTGTGAAATCACAGAATTGAGGTGTGTGAAGTCACAGAATGGAGGTGTGTGAAGTCATAGAATGGAGGTGTGTGAAGTCATAGAATGGATGTTTGTGAAGTAAGAATGAAGGTGTGTTAAATCATAGAATGGAGGTGTGTGAAGGCACAGAATGGAGGTGTGTGAAGTCATAGAATGGAGCTGTTTGAAGTCAGAATGGAGGTGTGTGAAGTCCCAGAATGGAGGTGTGTGGACTCAGAATGGTGGTGTGTGAAGTCACAGAATGGAGGTGTGTTAAGTCATAGAATGGGGGTGGGTGAAGTCATAGAATGGATGTTTGTGAAGTAAGAAGGAGGTGTGTTAAGTCCTAGAATGGAGATGTGTGAAGGCAGAGAATGGAGGTGTGTGATGTCATAGAATGGAGCTGTGTGAAGTCAGAATGGAGGTGTGTGAAGTCATAGAATGAAGGTGTGTGAACTCACAATGGAGATGTGTGAAGTCATAGAATGGAGGTGTGTGAAGTCATAGAATGGAGGTGTGTGAAGTCATAGAATGGAGGTGTGAGAAGTCACAGAATTGATGTTTGTGAAGTCAGAATGGAGGTGTGTGAAATCAGAATGGAGGTTTGTGAAGTCATAGAATGGAGGTGTGTGAAGTCGTGGCATGGATGTGTGTGAAGTCACAGAATTGATGTTTGTGAAGTCAGAATGGACGTGTGTGAACTCACAATGGAGGAGTGTGAAGTCAAAGAATGGAGGTGTGTGAAGTCACAAAATTGATGTTTGTGAAGTCAGAATGGAGGTGTGTGAAGTCAGAATGGAGGTGTGTGAAGTCATAGAATGGAGGTGTTTGAAGTCACAATGCAGGTGTGTGAACTCATAGAATGGAGGTGTGTGAAGTCACAGAATGGAGGTGTGTGAAGTCATAGAATGGAGGTGTGTGAAGTCATAGAATGGAGGTGTGTGAAGTCATAGAATGGAGGTGTGTGAAGTCATAGAATGGAGGAGTGTGAAGTCATAGAATGGAGGTTTGTGAAGTCATAGAATGGAGGTGGGTGAATTCATACAATGGATGTTCCTGAAGTAAGAATGTAGGTGTGTGAAGTCATAGAATGGAGGTGTGTGAAGTCAAAAAGGTGGTGTGTGAACTCATAGAATGGATGTGTGTGAACTGATAGAGTAGAGGCGTGTGAAGTAATGGAATGGAGGCGTGTGAAGTCAAAGAATGGAGGTGTGTGAAGTCAAACAATGGAGGTGTGCGAAGTCACAGAATGGAGGTGTGTGAAGTCACACAATGGAAGTGTGTGAAGTCAAAATGGAGGTGTGTGAAGTCACAGAATGGAGGTGTGTGAAGTCACAGAATGGAGGTGTGTGAAGTCAAAATGGTGGTGTGTAACGTCACAAATGGAGGTGTGTGAAGTCACAGAATGTATGTGTGTGAACTCAAAATGGAGGTGTGTGAAGTCAAAGAATGGAGGTGTGCGAAGTCAAAGAATATAGGTGTGTGAAGTCATAGAATGGAGGTGTGTGAAGTCATAGAATGTAGGTGTGTGAAATCATAGAAGGGAGGTGTGTGCAGTCACGGAATGAAGGTGTGTTAAGTCACAGAACGGAGGTGTGTGATCTCAGAATGGAGGTGTATGAAGTCCCAGAATGGAGGTGTGGGAAGTCATAGAATGGATGTTTGTGAAGTAAGAATGAAGGTGTGTTAAATCATAGAATGGAGGTGTGTGAAGGCACAGAATGGAGGTGTGTGAAGTCATAGTATGGAGGTGTGTGAAGTCATAGAATGGAGGTGTGTGAAGTCACAGAATTGATGTTTGTGAAGTCAGAATGGAGGTGTATGAAGTCAGAATGGAGGTTTGTGAAGTCATAGAATGGAGGTGTGTGAAGTCATAGTATGGAGGTGTGTGAAGTCATAGAATGGAGGTGTGTGAAGTCACAGAATTGATGTTTGTGAATTCAGAATGGAGGTGTGTGAACTCACAATGGAGGTGTGTGAAGCGAAAGAATGGAGGTGTGTGAAGTCACAGAATTGATGTTTGTGAAGTCAGAATGGAGGTGTGTGAAGTCAGAATGGAGGTGTGTGAAGTCATAGAATGGAGGTCTGTGAAGTCACAATGCACGTGTGTGAACTCATAGAATGGAGGTGTGTGAAGTCAGAATGGAGTTGTGTGAAGTCATAGAATGGAGGTGTGTGAAGTCAGAATGGAGGTGTGTGAAGTCATAGAACGGAGGTGTGTGAAGTCAGAATGGAGGTGTGTGAACTCATAGAATGGAGCTGTGTGAAGTCACAATGGAGGTGTGTGAAGTCATAGAATGGAGGTGTGTGAAGTCAAAGAATGGAGGTGTGTGAAGTCATAGAATGGATGTTTGTGAAGTAAGAATGAAGGTGTGTTAAATCATAGAATGGAGGTGTGTGAAGGCACAGAATGGAGGTGTGTGAAGTCATAGAATGGAGCTGTTTGAAGTCAGAATGGAGGTGTGTGAAGTCCCAGAATGGAGGTGTGTGAAGTCATAGAATGGAGGTGTGTGAAGTCACAGAATGGAGGTGTGTTAAGTCACAGAACGGAGGTGTTTGAACTCAGAATGGAGGTGTGTGAAATCACAGAATGGAGGTGTGTGAAGTCATAGAATGGAGGTGTGTGAACTCATAGAATGGAGGTGTGGGAAGGCATAGAGTGGAGCTGTGTGAATTCAGATTGGAGGTGTGCGAAGTCACAGAATGGAGGTGTGTGAAGTCATTGAATGGAGCTGGGTGAAGTCAGAATGGAGGTGTGTGAAGTCACAGAATTGAGGTGTGTGAACTCAGAACGGAGGTGTGTGAAGTCACAGAATCTAGGTGTGTGAAGTCATAGAATGGAGGTGTGTGAAGTCATAGAATGGAGGTGTGTGAAGTCATAATGGAGGTGTGTGAAGTCACAGAATTGAGGTATGTGAAGTCACAGAATGGAGGTGTGTGAAGTCATAGAATGGAGGTGTGTGAAGTCAAAACGGAGGTGTGTGAAATCATAGAATGGTGGTGTGTGAAGTCAAAGAATGGAGGTGTGTGAAGTCATCGAATGGAGGTGTGTGAAGTCATGGATTGGAGGTGTGTGAAGTCACAGAATGGAGGTGTGTGAAGTCAGAATGGACTTGTGTGAAGTCATAGAATGGAGGTGTGTGAAGTCAGAATGGAGGTGTGAGAAGTCATAGAATGGAGTTGTGTGAAGCCTGAATGGAGGTGTGTGAACTCATAGAATGGAGGTGTGTGAAGGCACAATGGAGGTGTGTGAAATCATAGAATGGAGGTGTGTGAAGTCACAGCATGGAGGTGTGTGAACTCAGAATGGAGGTGTGTGAAGTCACAGAATGGGTGTGAAGTCATAGAATGGAGGTGTGTGACGTCACAGAATGGAGGTGTGAAGTCATAGAATGGAGGTGTGTGAAGTCATAGAATGGAGGTGTGTGAAGTCATAATGGAGGTGTGTGAAGTCACAGAATTGAGGTGTGTGAAGTCACTGAATGGAGGTGTGTGAAGTCATAGAATGGAGGTGTGTGAAGTCATAGAATGGAGGTGTGTGATCATAGAATGGATATTTGTGAAGTAAGAATGAAGGTGTGTTAAGTCATAGAATGGAGGTGTGTGAAGGCACAGATTGGAGGTGTGTGAAGTCATAGAATGGAGCTGTGTGAAGTCATAATGGAGGTGTGTGAAGTCATAGAATGGAGGTGTGTGAACTCACAATGGAGGTGTGTGAAGTGAAAGAATGGAGGTGTGTGAAGTCATAGAAAGGAATTGTGTGAAGTCATAGAATGGAGGTGTGTGAAGCCAGAATTGAGGTGTGTGAAGTCAGAGAATTGATGTGTGTGAACTCAGAATGGAGGTTTGTGAAGTCATAGAATGGAGGTGTGTGAAGTCATAGAATGGATGTTTCTGAAGTAGAATGAAGGTGTGTGAAGTCACAGAATTGAGGTGTGTGAAGTCAAAATGGAGGTGTGAGAACTCATAAAATGGAGATGTGTGAAGTCATAGAATGGAGGTGTTTGAAGTCCAAAAATGGAGGTGTGTGAAGTCAAACAATGGTGGTGTGTGAAGTCACAGAATGTAGGTGTGTGAAGGCATCGAATGGAGGTGTGTGAAGTCATAGAATGGAGGTGTGTGAAGTCAGAATGGAGGTGTGTGAACTCATAGAATGGAGGTGTGTGAAGTCACAATGGAGGTATGTGAAGTCATCGAATGGTGGTGTGTGAAGTCACAGAATGGAGGTGTGGAAGTCATAGAATGGAGGTGTGTGAAGACAGAATGGAGGTGTGTGAAGTCATAGAATGGAGGTGTGTGAAGTCATAGAATGAATGTTTGTGAAGTAAGAATGAAGGTGTGTGAAGTCATAGATTGGAGGTGTGTGAACTCAAAATGGAGATGTGTGAAGTCAAAAAATGGAGGTGTGTGAAATCAAAGAATGGAAGTGTGTGAAGTCATAGAATGGAGGTGTGCGAAGTCATAGAATGGAGGTGTGTGAAGTCATAGATGGAGGTGTGTGAAGTCACAGAATTGATGTTTGTGAATTCAGAATGGAGGTGTGTGAACTCACAATGGAGGTGTGTGAAGTCAAAGAATGGAGGTGTGTGAAGTCACAGAATTGATGTTTGTGAAGTCAGAATGGAGGTGTGCGAAGTCAGAATGGAGTTGTGTGAAGTCACAGAATGGAGGTGTGTGAAGTCAGAATGGACTTGTGTGAACTCATAGAATGGAGGTGTCTGAAGTCAGAATGGAGGTGTGTGAAGTCATAGAATGGAGGTGTGTGAAGTCAGAATGGAGGTGTGTGAACTCATAGGATGGAGGTGTGTGAAGTCACAATGGAAGTGTGTGAAATCATAGAATGGAGGTGTGTGAAGTCACAGTAAGGAGGTGTGAGAAGTCATAGAATGAAGCTGTGTGAAGTGAGAATTGAGGTGTGTGAAGTCACAGAATGGAGGTGTGTGAAGTCATAGAATGGAGGTGTGTGAAGTCACAGAACGGAGGTGTGTGAAGTCACAAATGGAGGTGTGTGAAGTCACAGAATGGAGGTGTGTGAACTCACAATGGAGGTGTGTGAAGTCAAAGAATGGAGTTTTGTGATGTCATAGAATGGAGGTGTATGAAGTCATAGAATGGATGTTTCTGAAGTAGAATGGAGGTGTGTGAAGTCATAGAATGGAGGTGTGTGAAGTCAAAATGGATGTGTGCGAACTCATAAAAAGGAGATGAGTGAAGTCATGGAAAGGAGGTGTGTGAAGTTCAAAAATGGAGGTGTGTGAAGTCAAACAATGGTGGTGTGTGAAGTCACAGAATGGAGGTGTGTGAAGTCAAAGAATGGAAGTGTGTGAAGTCAAAATGGAGGTGTGTGAAGTCACAGAATGGAGGTGTGTGAAGTCACAGAATGGAGATTTGTGACGTCATCGAAAGGAGGTGTGTGAAGTCACAATGGAGGTGTGAGAAGTCATAGAATGGAGGTGTGTGAAGTCACAGAATGGAGGTGTGTGAAATCATAGAATGGAGCTGTGTGAAGTCAGATTTGAGGAGTGTGAAGTCACAGAATGGAGGTGTGTGAAGTCAGATTTGAGGAGTGTGAAGTCACAGATGGAGGTGTGTGTACTCAGAATGGAGGGGTGTGAAGTCACAGAATGGAGGTGTGAAGTCAAAAATGGAGGTTTGTGAAGTCACAGATGGAGGTGTGTGAAGTCATAGAATGGAGGTGTGTGAAGTCATAGAATTGATGTTTGTGAAGTAAGAATGAAGGTGTGTTAAGTCATAGAATGGAGGTGTTTGAAGGCACAGAACGGAGGTGTGTGAAGTCACAGAATGGAGGGTTGTGAACTCACAATGGAGGTGTGTGAAGTCAAAGAATGGAGGTGTGTGAAGTCATAGAATGGAAGTGTGTGAAGACATAGAATGAAGGTGTGTGAAGCCAAAATTGAGGTGTGTGAAGTAACAGAAGTGAGGTGTGTGAACTCAGAATGAAGGTGTGTTAAGTCATAGAATGGAGGTGTTTGAAGGCACAGAATGGAGGTGTGTGAAGTCATAGAATGGAGCTGTGTGAAGTCAGAATGGAGGTGTGTGAAGTCATAGAATGGAGGTGTGTGAACACACAATGGAGGTGTGTGAAGTCAAAGAATGGAGGAGTGTGAAGTCATAGAATGGAATTGTGTGTAGTTATAGAATGGAGGTGTGTGAAGCCAGAATTGAGGTGTGTGAAGTCACAGAATGGAGATGTGTGAAGTCACAGAATGGAGGTGTGTGAAGTCACAGAATGGAGGCGTGTGAAGTCACAGAATGGAGGTGTGTGAACTCACAATGGAGGTGTGTGAAGTCAAACAATAAAGGTGTGTGAAGTCAAAAAATAAAGGTTTGTGAAGTCCCAGAATGGAGGTCTGTGAAGTCATAGAAGGGAGGTGTGTTTAGTCCCAGAATGGAGGTGTGTGAAGTCAGAGAATGGAGGTGTGTGAACCCAGAATGGAGGTGTGTGAAGTCACAGAACGGAGATTTGTGAAGTCATAGAATGGAAGTACGTGAAGTCATAGAATGGATGTTTCTGAAGTAAGAATGAAGGTGCGTGAAGTCATAGAATGGAGGTGTGTGAAGTCAAAATGGAGGTGTGTGAATTCATAGAATGGAGGTGTGTGACCTCATAGAATGGAGGTGTGTGAAGTCTTGGAATGGAGGTGTGTGAAGTCAAAGAACGGAGGTGTGTGAGGTCAAACAATACAGGTGTGTGAAGTCACAGAATGGAGGTGTGTGAAATCACAGAACGGAGGTGTTTGAAGTCAAAAAGGTGGTGTGTAGAGTCACCAATGGAGGTGTGTGAACTCATAGAATGGAGGTGTGTGAAGTCAAAGAATGGAGGTGTGTGAAGTCATAGAATAGAGGTGTGTGAAGTCATAGAATGGATGTTTCTAAAGTAGAATGAAGGTGTGTGAAGTAATAGAATGGAGGTGTGTGAAGTCAAAATGGAGGTGTGTGATCTCATAAAATGGAGATGTGTGAAGTCTTGGAATGGAGGTGTATGAAGTCATAGAATGTAGTGTGTGAAGTCACAGAATGGAGGTGTGTGAAGTCACAGAATGGAGGTGTGTGAAGTCACAGAATGAAGGTGTGTGAACTCACAATGGAGGTGTGTGAAGTCACAGAATGGAGGTGTGTGAAGTCAAACAATAAAGGTGTGTGAAGTCACAGAATGGAGGTCTGTGAAGTCATAGAATGGAGGTGTGTTAAGTCACAGAATGGAGGTGTGTGAACTCAGAGAATGGAGGTGTGAGAACTCAGAATGGAGGTGTGTTAAGTCACAGAACGGAGATTTGTGAAGTCATACATTGGAGGTGCGTGAAGTCATAGAATGGATGTTTCTGAAGTAAGAATGAAGGTGTGTGAAGTCAATATGGAGGTGTGTGAACTCATAGAATGGAGGTGTGTGAACTCATAGAATGGAGGTGTGTGAAGTCATGGAATGGAGGTGTGTGAAGTCAAAGAATGGAGGTGTGTGAAGTCAAACAATAAAGGTGTGTGAAGTCACAGAATGGAGGTGTGTGAATTCAGAATGGAGTTGTGTGTAGTCATAGAATGGAGGTGTGTTAAGTCAGAATGGAGGTGTGTGAAGTCAGAATGGAGGTGTGTAAAGTCATAGAATGGAGGTGTGTGAAGTCAGAATGGAGGTGTGTGAACTGATAGAATGGAGGAGTGTGAAGTCACAATGGAGCTGTGTGAAGTCATAGAATGGAGGTGTGTGTAGTCGCAGAATGGAGGTGTGTGAAGTCATAGAATGGAGCTGTGTGACGTCAGATTGGAGGTGTGTGAAGTCACAGAATGGAGGGGTGTGAACTCAGAATGGAGGTGTGTGAAGTCACAGAATGGAGGTGTGTGAGGTCATGGAATGGAGGTGTGTAAAGTCATAGAATTGAGGTGTGTGAGGTCATAATATAGGTGTGTGAAGTCACAGAATTGAGATGTGTGAAGTCACAGAATGGAGGTCTGTGAAGTCATAGAATGGAGGTGTGTGAAGTCATAGAATGGAGGTGTGTGAAGTCATAGAATGGATGTTTGTGAAGTAAGAAGGAAGGTGTGTTAACTCCTAGAATGGAGATGTGTGAAGGCAGAGAATGGAGGTGTGTGAAGTCATAGAATGAAGGTGTGTGAACTCACAATGGAGATGTGTGAAGTCAAAGAATGGAGGTGTGTGAAGTCAAAGAATGGAAGTGTGTGAAGTCTTAGAATGGAGGTGTGTGAAGTCATAGAATGGAGGTGTGTGAAGTCATAGAATGGAGGTGTGTGAAGTCACAGAATTGATGTTTGTGAAGTCAGAATGGAGGTGTGTGAAGTCAGAATGGAGGTTTGTGAAGTCATAGAATGGAGGTGTGTGAAGTCGTGGCATGGATGTGTGTGAAGTCACAGAATTGATGTTTGTGAAGTCAGAATGGACGTGTGTGAACTCACAATGGAGGAGTGTGAAGTCAAAGAATGGAGGTGTGTGAAGTCACAGAATTGATGTTTGTGAAGTCAGAATGGAGGTGTGTGAAGTCAGAATGGAGGTGTGTGAAGTCATAGAATGGAGGTGTGTGAAGTCACAATGCAGGTGTGTGAACTCATAGAATGGAGGTGTGTGAAGTCACAGAATGGAGGTGTGTGAAGTCATAGAATGGAGGTGTGTGAAGTCATAGAATGGAGGTGTGTATAGTCATAGAATGGAGGTGTGTGAAGTCATAGAATGGAGGAGTGTGAAGTCATAGAATGGAGGTTTGTGAAGTCATAGAATGGAGGTGTGTGAAGTCAAAAAGGTGGTGTGTGAACTCATAGAATGGATGTGTGTGAACTGATAGAGTAGAGGCGTGTGAAGTCATGGAATGGAGGCGTGTGAAGTCAAAGAATGGAGGTGTGTGAAGTCAAACAATGGAGGTGTGCGAAGTCACAGAATGGAGGTGTGTGAAGTCACACAATGGAAGTGTGTGAAGTCAAAATGGAGGTGTGTGAAGTCACAGAATGGAGGTGTGTGAAGTCACAGAATGGAGGTGTGTGAAGTCAAAATGGTGGTGTGTAACGTCACAAATGGAGGTGTGTGAAGTCACAGAATGTATGTGTGTGAACTCAAAATGGAGGTGTGTGAAGTCAAAGAATGGAGGTGTGCGAAGTCAAAGAATATAGGTGTGTGAAGTCATAGAATGGAGGTGTGTGAAGTCATAGAATGTAGGTGTGTGAAATCATAGAATGAAGGTGTGTGAAGTCACGGAATGAAGGTGTGTTAAGTCACAGAACGGAGGTGTGTGACCTCAGAATGGAGGTGTGTGAAGTCCCAGAATGGAGGTGTGGGAAGTCATAGAATGGAGTTGTGTGAAGTCACAGAATGGAGATGTGTGAATTCATAGAATGGAGGTGTGTGAAGTCATAGAATGGAGGTGTCTGAAGTCACAGAATGGAGGTGTGTGAAGTCAAAGAATTGAGGTGTGTGAAGTCACTGAATGGAGGTGTGTGAAGTCAAAGAATGGAGGTGTGTGAAGTCACAGAATGGAGGTGTGTGAAGTCATAGAATGGAAGTGTGTGAAGTCATAGAATGGAGGTGTGTGAAGCCAGAATTGAGGTGTGTGAAGTCAAAATGGAGGTGTGTGAACTCATAGAATGGAGGTTTGTGAAGTCATGGAATGGAGGTGTCTGAAGTCCAAAAATAGAGGTGTGTGAAGTCAAACAATGTTAATGTGTGTGAAGTCACAGAATGGAGGTGTGTGAATTCAAAGAATGGAAGTGTGTGAAGTCAAAATGGTGGTGTGTGAAGTAACAGAATGGAGGTGTGTGAAGTCACAGAATGTAGGTGTGTGAAGTCATAGAATGGAGGTTTGTGAAGTCACAGAATGGATGTGTGTGAAGTCAAAGAATGGAGGTGTGTGAAATCAAAATGGAGGTGTGTGAACTCACAGAATGGAGGTTTGTAAAGTCATAGAATGGAGGTGTGTGAAGTCATGCAATGGAGGTTTGTGAAGTCAAAGAATGGAGGTGTGTGAAGTCAAACAATAAAGGTGTGTGAAGTCACAGAATTGAGGTGTGTGAAATCACAGAATGGAGGTGTTTGAAGTCAAAAATGTGGTGTGTAGAGTCCCAAATGGAGGTGTGTGAACTCATAGAATGGAGGTGTGTGAAGTCAAAGTATGGAGGTGTGTGAAGTCATGGAATGGAGGTGTGTGCAGTCACAGAATGGAGGTGTGTGAAGTCATAGAATGGAGGTGTGTGAAGTCATAGAATGGATGTTTCTGAATAAGAATGAATGTGTGTGAAGTCATAAAATGGAGGTGTATGAAGTCAAAATGGAGGTGTGTGAACTCATAGGATGGAGGTCTGAGAACTCATAAAATGGAGGTGTGTGAAGTCATGGAATAAAGGTGTGTGAAGTCAAAGAATGCATTGTGTTAAGTCAAACAATAAAAGTGTCTGAAGTCACACAATGGAGGTGTGTGAAATCACAGAATGGAGGTGTGTGAAGTCATGGAGTGGAGGTGTGTGAAGTCACAGAATGGAGATGTGTGAAGTCAGAATGGAGTTGGGTGAAGTCATAGAATGGAGGTGTGTGAAGTCCCAAGGGAGGTGTGTGAATTCATAGAATGGAGGTGTGTGAAGTCATGGAATGGAGGTGTGTGAAGTCATGGAATGGAGGTGTGTGAAGTCACAGAATGGAAGTGTGTGAAGTGATAGAATGGAGGTGTATGAAGTCATAAATGGAGGTGTGTGAAATCACAGAATTGATGATTGTGAAGTCAGAATGGAGGTGTGTGAAGTCAGAATGGAGGTTTGTGAAGTCATAGAATGGAGGTGTGTGCAGTCGTAGAATGGATGTGTGTGAAGTCACAGAATTGATGTTTGTGAAGTCAGAATGGAGGTGTGTGAACTCACAATGGAGGTGTGTGAAGTCAAAGAATGGAGGTGTGTGAAGTCACAGAACTGATGTTTGTGAAGTCAGAATGGAGGTGTTTGAAATCAGAATGGAGGTGTGTGAAGTCATACAATGGAGGTGTGTGAAGTCACAATGCAGGTGTGTGAACTCATAGAATGGAGGTGTGTGAAGTCACAGAATGGAGGTGTGTGAAGTCATAGAATGGAGGTGTGTGAAGTCATAGAATGGAGGTGTGTGAAGTCATAGAATGGAGGAGTGTGAAGTCATAGAATGGCGGTTTGTGAAGTCATAGAATGGAGGTGGGTGAATTCATACAATGGATGTTCCTGAAGTAAGAATGGAGGTGTGTGAAGTCATAGAATGGAGGTGTGTGAAGTCAAAATGGTGGTGTGTGAACTCATAGAATGGATGTGTGTGAACTGATAGAGTATAGGTGTGTGAAGTCATGGAATGGAGGTGTGTGAAGTCAAAGAATGGAGGTGTGTGAAGTCAAACAATGGAGGTGTGCGAAGTCACAGAATGGAGGTGTGTGAAGTCACAGAATGGAAGTGTATGAAGTCAAAATGGAGGTGTGTGAAGTCACAGAATTGAGGTGTGTGAAGTCACAGAATGGAGGTGTGTGAAGTGAAATGATGGTGTGTAACGTCACAAATGGAGGTGTGTGAAGTCACAGAATGTATGTGAGTGAACTCAAAATGGAGGTGTGTGAAGTCAAAGAATGGAGGTGTGAAGTCATAGAATGGAGGTGTGTGAAGTCATAATGGAGGTGTGTGAAGTCACAGAATTGAGGTGTGTGAAGTCACAGAATGCAGGTGTGTGAAGTCATAGAATGGAGGTGTGTGAAGTCATAGAATGGAGGTGTGTGATCATAGAATGGATGTTTGTGAAGTAAGAATGAAGGTGTGTTAAGTCATAGAATGGAGGTGTGTGAAGGCACAGAATGGAGGTGTGTGAAATCATAGAATGGAGCTATATGAAGTCATAATGGAGGTGTGTGAAGTCATAGAATGGAGGTGTGTGAAATCACAATGGAGGTGTGTGAAGTCAAAGAATGGAGGTGTGTGAAGTCAAAATTGAGGTGTGTGAAGTCACAGAATGGAGGTGTGTGAAGTCACAGAATAGAGGTGTGTGAACACATAGAATGGAGGTGTGTGAAGTCACAGATAGGAGATGTGTGTAGTCACAGAATGGAGGTGTGTGAAGTCACAGAATGGAGGCGTGTGAAGTCACAGAATGGAGGTGTGTGAACTCACAATGGAGGTGTGTGAAGTCACAGAATGGAGGTGTGTGAAGTCAAACAATAAAGGTGTGTGAAGTCACAGAATGGAGGTCTGTGAAGTCATAGAATGGAGGTGTGTTAAGTCACAGAATGGAGGTGTGTGAACTCAGAGAATGGAGGTGTGTGAACTCAGAATGGAGGTGTGTGAAATCACAGAACGGAGATTTGTGAAGTCATAGAATGGAAGTGCGTGAAGTCCTATAATGGATGTTTCTGAAGTAAGAATGAAGGTGTGTGAAGTCATAGAATGGAGGTTTGTGAAGTCAAAATGGAGGTGTGTGAACCCATAGAATGGAGGTGTGTGAACTCATAGAATGGAGGTGTGTGAAGTCATGGAAAGGAGGTGTGTGAAGTCAAAGAATGGAGGTGTGTGAAGTCAAACAATAAAGGTGTGTGAAGTCACAGAATGGAGGTATGTGAAATCACAGAATGGAGGTGTGTGAAGTCAAAAAGGTGGTGTGTAGAGTCACAAAAGGAGGTGTGTGAACTCATAGAATGGAGGTGTGTAAAGTCAAAGAATGGAGGTGTGTGACGGCATCGAATGGAGGTGTGTGAAGTCATGATGGAGGTGTGTGAAGTCACAGAATGGAGGTGTGTGAAGTCAGAATGGAGTTGTGTGAAGTTATAGAATGGAGGTGTGTGAAGTCAGAATGGAGGTGTGTGATGTCATAGAATGGAGGTGTGTGAAGACAGAATGGAGGTGTGTGAACTCATAGAATGGAGGTGTGTGAAGTCACAATGGAGGTATGTGAAGTCATAGAATGGTGGTGTGTGAAGTCACAGAATGGAGGTGTGGTGTCATAGAATGGTGGTGTGTGAAGTCATAGAATGGAGGTGTGTGAAGTCATAGAATGAATGTTTGTGAAGAAAGAATGAAGGTGTGTTAAGTCATAAAATGGAGATGTGTGAAGGCACAGAATGGAGGTGTGTGAAGTCATAGAATGGAGCTGTGTGAAGTCAGAATGGAGGTGTGTGAAGTCATAGAATGGAGGTGTGTGAACTCACAATGGAGATGTGTGAAGTCAAAAAATGGAGGTGTGTGAAGTCAAAGAATGGAAGTGTGTGAAGTCATAGAATGGAGGTGTGTGAAGTCATAGAATGGAGGTGTGTGAAGTCATAGAATGGAGGTGTGTGAAGTCACAGAATTGATGTTTTTGAAGTCAGAATGGAGGTGTGTGAAGTCAGAATGGAGGTTTGTGAAGTCATAGAATGGAGGTGTGTGAAGTCATAGTATGGAGGTGTGTGAAGTCATAGAATGGAGGTGTGTGAAGTCACAGAATTGATGTTTGTGAATTCAGAATGGAGGTGTGTGAACTCACAATGGAGGTGTGTGAAGCGAAAGAATGGAGGTGTGTGAAGTCACAGAATTGATGTTTGTGAAGTCAGAATGGAGGTGTGTGAAGTCAGAATGGAGGTGTGTGAAGTCATAGAATGGAGGTGTGTGAAGTCACAATGCACGTGTGTGAACTCATAGAATGGAGGTGTCTGAAGTCAGAATGGATTTGTGTGAAGTCATAGAATGGAGGTGTGTGAAGTCAGAATGGAGGTGTGTGAAGTCATAGAATGGAGGTGTGTGAAGTCAGAATGGAGGTGTTTGAACTCATAGAATGGAGCTGTGTGAAGTCACAATGGAGGTGTGTGAAGTCATAGAATGGAGGTGTGTGAAGTCAAAGAATGGAGGTGTGTGAAGTCATAGAATGGAGCTGTGTGAAGTCAGATTGGAGTTGTGTGAAGTCACAGAATTGAGGTGTGTGAACTCAGAATGGAGGTGTGTGAAGTCACAGAATGAAGGTGTGTGAAGTCATAGAATGGAGGTGTGTGAAGTCATAGAATGGATGTGTGTGAAGTCATAATGGAGGTGTGTGAAATCACAGAATTGAGGTGTGTGAAGTCACAGAATGGAGGTGTGTGAAGTCATAGAATGGAGGTGTGTGAAGTCATAGAATGGATGTTTGTGAAGTAAGAATGAAGGTGTGTTAAATCATAGAATGGAGGTGTGTGAAGGCACAGAATGGAGGTGTGTGAAGTCATAGAATGGAGCTGTTTGAAGTCAGAATGGAGGTGTGTGAAGTCCCAGAATGGAGGTGTGTGGACTCAGAATGGTGGTGTGTGAAGTCACAGAATGGAGGTGTGTTAAGTCATAGAATGGGGGTGGGTGAAGTCATAGAATGGATGTTTGTGAAGTAAGAAGGAGGTGTGTTAAGTCCTAGAATGGAGATGTGTGAAGGCAGAGAATGGAGGTGTGTGATGTCATAGAATGGAGCTGTGTGAAGTCAGAATGGAGGTGTGTGAAGTCATAGAATGAAGGTGTGTGAACTCACAATGGAGATGTGTGAAGTCATAGAATGGAGGTGTGTGAAGTCATAGAATGGAGGTGTGTGAAGACATAGAATGGAGGTGTGAGAAGTCACAGAATTGATGTTTGTGAAGTCAGAATGGAGGTGTGTGAAATCAGAATGGAGGTTTGTGAAGTCATAGAATGGAGGTGTGTGAAGTCGTGGCATGGATTTGTGTGAAGTCACAGAATTGATGTTTGTGAAGTCAGAATGGACGTGTGTGAACTCACAATGGAGGAGTGTGAAGTCAAAGAATGGAGGTGTGTGAAGTCACAAAATTGATGTTTGTGAAGTCAGAATGGAGGTGTGTGAAGTCAGAATGGAGGTGTGTGAAGTCATAGAATGGAGGTGTTTGAAGTCACAATGCAGGTGTGTGAACTCATAGAATGGAGGTGTGTGAAGTCACAGAATGGAGGTGTGTGAAGTCATAGAATGAAGGTGTGTGAAGTCATAGAATGGAGGTGTGTGAAGTCATAGAATGGAGGTGTGTGAAGTCATAGAATGGAGGAGTGTGAAGTCATAGAATGGAGGTTTGTGAAGTCATAGAATGGAGGTGGGTGAATTCATACAATGGATGTTCCTGAAGTAAGAATGTAGGTGTGTGAAGTCATAGAATGGAGGTGTGTGAAGTCAAAATGGTGGTGTGTGAACTCATAGAATGGATGTGTGTGAACTGATAGAGTATAGGTGTGTGAAGTCATGGAATGGAGGTGTGTGAAGTCAAAGAATGGAGGTGTGTGGAGTCAAACAATGGAGGTGTGCGAAGTCACAGAATGGAGGTGTGTGAAGTCACAGAATGGAAGTGTATGAAGTCAAAATGGAGGTGTGTGAAGTCACAGAATTGAGGTGTGTGAAGTCACAGAATGGAGGTGTGTGAAGTGAAATGGTGGTGTGTAACGTCACAAATGGAGGTGTGTGAAGTCACAGAATGTATGTGAGTGAACTCAAAATGGAGGTGTGTGAAGTCAAAGAATGGAGGTGTGAAGTCATAGAATGGAGGTGTGTGAAGTCATAATGGAGGTGTGTGAAGTCACAGAATTGAGGTGTGTGAAGTCACAGAATGGAGGTGTGTGAAGTCATAGAATGGAGGTGTGTGAAGTCATAGAATGGAGGTGTGTGATCATAGAATGGATGTTTGTGAAGTAAGAATGAAGGTGTTTTAAGTCATAGAATGGAGGTGTGTGAAGGCACAGAATGGAGGTGTGTGAAATCATAGAATGGAGCTATATGAAGTCATAATGGAGGTGTGTGAAGTCATAGAATGGAGGTGTGTGAAATCACAATGGAGGTGTGTGAAGTCAAAGAATGGAGGTGTGTGAAGTCAAAATTGAGGTGTGTGAAGTCACAGAATGGAGGTGTGTGAAGTCACAGAATAGAGGTGTGTGAACACATAGAATGGAGGTGTGTGAAGTCACAGATAGGAGATGTGTGTAGTCACAGAATGGAGGTGTGTGAAGTCACAGAATGGAGGCGTGTGAAGTCACAGAATGGAGGTGTGTGAACTCACAATGGAGGTGTGTGAAGTCACAGAATGGAGGTGTGTGAAGTCAAACAATAAAGGTGTGTGAAGTCACAGAATGGAGGTCTGTGAAGTCATAGAATGGAGGTGTGTTAAGTCACAGAATGGAGGTGTGTGAACTCAGAGAATGGAGGTGTGTGAACTCAGAATGGAGGTGTGTGAAATCACAGAACGGAGATTTGTGAAGTCATAGAATGGAAGTGCGTGAAGTCCTATAATGGATGTTTCTGAAGTAAGAATGAAGGTGTGTGAAGTCATAGAATGGAGGTTTGTGAAGTCAAAATGGAGGTGTGTGAACCCATAGAATGGAGGTGTGTGAACTCATAGAATGGAGGTGTGTGAAGTCATGGAAAGGAGGTGTGTGAAGTCAAAGAATGGAGGTGTGTGAAGTCAAACAATAAAGGTGTGTGAAGTCACAGAATGGAGGTATGTGAAATCACAGAATGGAGGTGTGTGAAGTCAAAAAGGTGGTGTGTAGAGTCACAAAAGGAGGTGTGTGAACTCATAGAATGGAGGTGTGTAAAGTCAAAGAATGGAGGTGTGTGAAGGCATCGATTGGAGGTGTGTGAAGTCATGATGGAGGTGTGTGAAGTCACAGAATGGAGGTGTGTGAAGTCAGAATGGAGTTGTGTGAAGTTATAGAATGGAGGTGTGTGAAGTCAGAATGGAGGTGTGTGATGTCATAGAATGGAGGTGTGTGAAGACAGAATGGAGGAGTGTGAACTCATAGAATGGAGGTGTGTGAAGTCACAATGGAGGTATGTGAAGTCATAGAATGGTGCTGTGTGAAGTCACAGAATGGAGGTGTGGTGTCATAGAATGGAGGTGTGTGAAGTCATAGAATGGAGGTGTGTGAAGTCATAGAATGAATGTTTGTGAAGAAAGAATGAAGGTGTGTTAAGTCATAAAATGGAGATGTGTGAAGGCACAGAATGGAGGTGTGTGAAGTCATAGAATGGAGCTGTGTGAAGTCAGAATGGAGGTGTGTGAAGTCATAGAATGGAGGTGTGTGAACTCACAATGGAGATGTGTGAAGTCAAAAAATGGAGGTGTGTGAAGTCAAAGAATGGAAGTGTGTGAAGTCATAGAATGGAGGTGTGTGAAGTCATAGAATGGAGGTGTGTGAAGTCATAGAATGGAGGTGTGTGAAGTCACAGAATTGATGTTTGTGAAGTCAGAATGGAGGTGTGTGAAGTCAGAATGGAGGTTTGTGAAGTCATAGAATGGAGGTGTGTGAAGTCATAGTATGGAGGTGTGTGAAGTCATAGAATGGAGGTGTGTGAAGTCACAGAATTGATGTTTGTGAATTCAGAATGGAGGTGTGTGAACTCACAATGGAGGTGTGTGAAGCGAAAGAATGGAGGTGTGTGAAGTCACAGAATTGATGTTTGTGAAGTCAGAATGGAGGTGTGTGAAGTCAGAATGGAGGTGTGTGAAGTCATAGAATGGAGGTGTGTGAAGTCACAATGCACGTGTGTGAACTCATAGAATGGAGGTGTCTGAAGTCAGAATGGATTTGTGTGAAGTCATAGAATGGAGGTGTGTGAAGTCAGAATGGAGGTGTGTGAAGTCATAGAATGGAGGTGTGTGAAGTCAGAATGGAGGTGTGTGAACTCATAGAATGGAGCTGTGTGAAGTCACAATGGAGGTGTGTGAAGTCATAGAATGGAGGTGTGTGAAGTCAAAGAATGGAGGTGTGTGAAGTCATAGAATGGAGCTGTGTGAAGTCAGATTGGAGTTGTGTGAAGTCACAGAATTGAGGTGTGTGAACTCAGAATGGAGGTGTGTGAAGTCACAGAATGAAGGTGTGTGAAGTCATAGAATGGAGGTGTGTGAAGTCATAGAATGGATGTGTGTGAAGTCATAATGGAGGTGTGTGAAATCACAGAATTGAGGTGTGTGAAGTCACAGAATGGAGGTGTGTGAAGTCATAGAATGGAGGTGTGTGAAGTCATAGAATGGATGTTTGTGAAGTAAGAATGAAGGTGTGTTAAATCATAGAATGGAGGTGTGTGAAGGCACAGAATGGAGGTGTGTGAAGTCATAGAATGGAGCTGTTTGAAGTCAGAATGGAGGTGTGTGAAGTCCCAGAATGGAGGTGTGTGGACTCAGAATGGTGGTGTGTGAAGTCACAGAATGGAGGTGTGTTAAGTCATAGAATGGGGGTGGGTGAAGTCATAGAATGGATGTTTGTGAAGTAAGAAGGAGGTGTGTTAAGTCCTAGAATGGAGATGTGTGAAGGCAGAGAATGGAGGTGTGTGATGTCATAGAATGGAGCTGTGTGAAGTCAGAATGGAGGTGTGTGAAGTCATAGAATGAAGGTGTGTGAACTCACAATGGAGATGTGTGAAGTCATAGAATGGAGGTGTGTGAAGTCATAGAATGGAGGTGTGTGAAGTCATAGAATGGAGGTGTGAGAAGTCACAGAATTGATGTTTGTGAAGTCAGAATGGAGGTGTGTGAAATCAGAATGGAGGTTTGTGAAGTCATAGAATGGAGGTGTGTGAAGTCGTGGCATGGATGTGTGTGAAGTCACAGAATTGATGTTTGTGAAGTCAGAATGGACGTGTGTGAACTCACAATGGAGGAGTGTGAAGTCAAAGAATGGAGGTGTGTGAAGTCACAAAATTGATGTTTGTGAAGTCAGAATGGAGGTGTGTGAAGTCAGAATGGAGGTGTGTGAAGTCATAGAATGGAGGTGTTTGAAGTCACAATGCAGGTGTGTGAACTCATAGAATGGAGGTGTGTGAAGTCACAGAATGGAGGTGTGTGAAGTCATAGAATGAAGGTGTGTGAAGTCATAGAATGGAGGTGTGTGAAGTCATAGAATGGAGGTGTGTGAAGTCATAGAATGGAGGAGTGTGAAGTCATAGAATGGAGGTTTGTGAAGTCATAGAATGGAGGTGGGTGAATTCATACAATGGATGTTCCTGAAGTAAGAATGTAGGTGTGTGAAGTCATAGAATGGAGGTGTGTGAAGTCAAAATGGTGGTGTGTGAACTCATAGAATGGATGTGTGTGAACTGATAGAGTATAGGTGTGTGAAGTCATGGAATGGAGGTGTGTGAAGTCAAAGAATGGAGGTGTGTGAAGTCAAACAATGGAGGTGTGCGAAGTCACAGAATGGAGGTGTGTGAAGTCACAGAATGGAAGTGTATGAAGTCAAAATGGAGGTGTGTGAAGTCACAGAATTGAGGTGTGTGAAGTCACAGAATGGAGGTGTGTGAAGTGAAATGGTGGTGTGTAACGTCACAAATGGAGGTGTGTGAAGTCACAGAATGTATGTGAGTGAACTCAAAATGGAGGTGTGTGAAGTCAAAGAATGGAGGTGTGAAGTCATAGAATGGAGGTGTGTGAAGTCATAATGGAGGTGTGTGAAGTCACAGAATTGAGGTGTGTGAAGTCACAGAATGGAGGTGTGTGAAGTCATAGAATGGAGGTGTGTGAAGTCATAGAATGGAGGTGTGTGATCATAGAATGGATGTTTGTGAAGTAAGAATGAAGGTGTTTTAAGTCATAGAATGGAGGTGTGTGAAGGCACAGAATGGAGGTGTGTGAAATCATAGAATGGAGCTATATGAAGTCATAATGGAGGTGTGTGAAGTCATAGAATGGAGGTGTGTGAAATCACAATGGAGGTGTGTGAAGTCAAAGAATGGAGGTGTGTGAAGTCAAAATTGAGGTGTGTGAAGTCACAGAATGGAGGTGTGTGAAGTCACAGAATAGAGGTGTGTGAACACATAGAATGGAGGTGTGTGAAGTCACAGATAGGAGATGTGTGTAGTCACAGAATGGAGGTGTGTGAAGTCACAGAATGGAGGCGTGTGAAGTCACAGAATGGAGGTGTGTGAACTCACAATGGAGGTGTGTGAAGTCACAGAATGGAGGTGTGTGAAGTCAAACAATAAAGGTGTGTGAAGTCACAGAATGGAGGTCTGTGAAGTCATAGAATGGAGGTGTGTTAAGTCACAGAATGGAGGTGTGTGAACTCAGAGAATGGAGGTGTGTGAACTCAGAATGGAGGTGTGTGAAATCACAGAACGGAGATTTGTGAAGTCATAGAATGGAAGTGCGTGAAGTCCTATAATGGATGTTTCTGAAGTAAGAATGAAGGTGTGTGAAGTCATAGAATGGAGGTTTGTGAAGTCAAAATGGAGGTGTGTGAACCCATAGAATGGAGGTGTGTGAACTCATAGAATGGAGGTGTGTGAAGTCATGGAAAGGAGGTGTGTGAAGTCAAAGAATGGAGGTGTGTGAAGTCAAACAATAAAGGTGTGTGAAGTCACAGAATGGAGGTATGTGAAATCACAGAATGGAGGTGTGTGAAGTCAAAAAGGTGGTGTGTAGAGTCACAAAAGGAGGTGTGTGAACTCATAGAATGGAGGTGTGTAAAGTCAAAGAATGGAGGTGTGTGAAGGCATCGATTGGAGGTGTGTGAAGTCATGATGGAGGTGTGTGAAGTCACAGAATGGAGGTGTGTGAAGTCAGAATGGAGTTGTGTGAAGTTATAGAATGGAGGTGTGTGAAGTCAGAATGGAGGTGTGTGATGTCATAGAATGGAGGTGTGTGAAGACAGAATGGAGGTGTGTGAACTCATAGAATGGAGGTGTGTGAAGTCACAATGGAGGTATGTGAAGTCATAGAATGGTGCTGTGTGAAGTCACAGAATGGAGGTGTGGTGTCATAGAATGGAGGTGTGTGAAGTCATAGAATGGAGGTGTGTGAAGTCATAGAATGAATGTTTGTGAAGAAAGAATGAAGGTGTGTTAAGTCATAAAATGGAGATGTGTGAAGGCACAGAATGGAGGTGTGTGAAGTCATAGAATGGAGCTGTGTGAAGTCAGAATGGAGGTGTGTGAAGTCATAGAATGGAGGTGTGTGAAC
>JANJXV010002557.1:0-25548 GCA_024803745.1 Megascapheus bottae
ATGGAGGTGTGTGAAGTCACAGAATGGAGGTGTGTGAAATCATAGAATGGAGGTGTGTGAAGTCACAGAATGGAGGTGGGTGAAGTCAGAATGGAGGTGTGTGAAGTCATAGAATGGAGGTGTGTGAAGTGAGAATGGAGGTGTGAAGTCATAGAAAGTAGGTGGGTGAAGTCATAGAACTAAGGTGTGGGAAGTCATAGAATGGAGAAGTGTGAAGTCATAGAGTGGAGGTGAGTGAAGTCACAGATTCGAAGTCTGTGAAGTCATAGAATGGAGGTGTGTGAAGTCACAGAATGGAGGTGTGTGAAGTCATACAATGGAGGTGTGTGAAGTCAGAATGGAGGTGTGTGAAGTCACAGAATGGAGGTGTGTGAACTCAGAATGGAGGTGTGTGAAGTCATAGATTGAGGTGTGTGAAGTCATAGTATGGAGATATGTGAAATCATAGAATGGAGTTTTGTGAAGTCACAGAATGGAGATGTGTGAGTCAGAATTGAGGTGTGTGAAGTCATAGAATGTAGATGTGTGAAGTCATAGAATGGAGTATTGTGAAGTCACCGAAGGGAGTTTTGTGAAGTCATAGAATGGAGGTATGAGAAATCAAATTAGAGGGGTGTGAATTCAGAGAATGGAGGTGTGTGAAATCATAGAATTGAGGTGGGTGAAGTCATAGAATGGAGGTGTGTGAATTCAGATTGGAGGTGTGTGAAGTCACAGAATGGCGTGTGTCAACACAGAAAGGAGGTGTGTGAAGTCATAGAATGGAGGTGAGTGAAGTCATAGAATGGAGGTGTGTGAAATCATAGAATGGAGGTGTGTGAAATCACAGAATTTAGATGTGTGAAGTCAGAATGGAGGTGTGTGAGGTCAGAATGGAGGTGTTTGAAGTCATAGAATGGAGGTGTGTGAAGTCACAATGCAGGTGTGTGAACTCATAGAATGGAGGTGTGTGAAGTCAAAATGTAGGTGTGTGAAGTCATAGAATGGAGGTGTGTGAAGTCATAGAATGGAGGTGTGTGAAGTCACAGAATGGAGGTGTGTGAAGTCATAGAATTCAGGTTTGTGAAGTCACAGAATGGAGGTGTGTGAAATCATAGAATGGAGGTGTGTGAAGTCAGAATGGACGTGTGAAGTCATAGAATGGAGGTGTGTGAAGTCAGAATGGAGGTGTGTGAAGTCATAGAATGGAGGTGTGTGAAGTCAGAATGGAGGTGTGAAGTCACAGAATGGAGGTGTGTGAAGTCAGAATGGAGGTGTGTGAAGTTATAGAATGGAGGTGTGTGAAGTCAGAATGGAGGTGTGAAGTCATAGAATGGAGGTGGGTGAAGTCACAGAAATTAGGTGTGGGAAGTCATAGAATGGAGAAGTGTGAAGTCATAGAGTGGAGGTGAGTGAAGTCACAGATTCGAGGTCTGTGAAGTCATAGAATGGAGGTCTGGGAAGTCAGAATGTAGGGGTTGCAAGTCATAGAAAAGAGGTGTGTGAAGTCAGAATGGAGGTGTGTGAAGTCATAGAATGGAGGTGTGTGAACTCATAGAATGGAGGTGTGTGAAGTCATACAATGGAGGTGTGTGAAGACGGAATAGAGGTGTGTGAAGTCACAGAATGGAGGTGTGTGAACTCAGAATGGAGTTGTGTGAAATCATAGATGGAGGTGTGTGAAGTCATAGTATGGAGATATATGAAATCATAGAATGGAGTTTTGTGAAGTCACGGAATGGAGTTGTGTGAGTCAGAATTGAGGTGTGTGAAGTCATAGAATGTAGATGTGGGAAGTCATAGAATGGAGTATTGTGAAGTCACCGAAAGGAGGTTTGTGAAGTCATAGAATGGAGGTATGAGAAATCAAATTAGAGGGGTGTGAAGTCGAAGAAGGTGGGTGTGGGAAGTCATAGAATGGAGGTGGGTGAAGTCATTGAATGGAGGTGTGTGTAGTCACAAAATGGAGGTGTGTGAAGTCAGAATGTAGGTGTTCGAAGTCATAGAATAGAGGTGTGTGAAGTCAGAATGTAGGTGTACGAAGTCATAGAATAGAGGTGTGTGAAGTCACAGAATAGAGGTGTGTGAAGTCATACAATGGAGATGTGTGAACTTAGAATGGAGGTGTGTGAAGTCACAGAATGGAGGTGTGCGAACTCAGAATGGAGGTGTGTGCAATTATAGATGGAGGTGTGTGAAGTCATAGTATGGAGATATGTGAAATCATAGAATGGAGTTTTGTGAAGTCACAGAATGGAGTTGTGGGAGTCAGAATTGAGGTGTGTGAAGTCATAGAATGTAGATGTGTGAAGTCATAGAATGGAGTATTGTGAAGTCACCGAAGGGAGGTTTGAGAAGTCATAGAATGGAGGTATGAGAAATCAAATTAGAGGGGTATGAAGTCGGAAAATGGAGGTGTGTGAAGTCATAGAATGGAGGTGGGTGAAGTCATAGAATGGAGGTGTATGAAGTCATAGAATGGCGGTGTGTGAAGTCACTGAATGGACGGGTTTAAAGTCATAGAATGGAGGTGTGTGAAGTCAGAGAATTGAGCTGTTTGAAGCCAGATATTGGAGGTGTGTGAAGTCAAAATGGATGTGTATTAAGTCACCGAATGGAGTTTTGTGAACTCAGTGTGGAAGTGTGTGAAGTCACAGAATGGAGGTTTGTGAAGTCATAGATGGAGGTGTGTGAGGTCATAGAATGGATGTTTCTGAAGTAAGAATGAAGGTGTGTGAAGTCATAGAATGGAGGTGTGTGAAGTCATTGAATGGAGGTGTGTGAAGTCACTGAATGGAAGTGTGTGAAATCAGAATGGAGGTGTGAAGTCATATAATGAAGGTGGGTGTAGTCATAGAAAGGAGGTGTGGGAAGTCATAGAATGGAGGAGTGTGAAGTCATAGAGTGGAGGTGTGTGATGTCAGAATGGAGGTGTGCGAAGTCATAGGAAAGAGGTTTGTGAAGTCAGAATGGAGGTGTGTGAAGTCATAGAATGGAGGTGTGTGAACTCATAGAATGGAGGTGTGTGGCGTCACAATGGAAGTGTGTGAAGTCACAGAATGGAGGTGTGTGAATTCATACAATGGAGGTGTGTGAAGTCAGAATGGAATTTTGTGAAGTCACAGAATTGAGCTGTGTGAATTCAGAATGGAGGTGTGTGAAGTCATAGAATGGAGGTGTGTGAACTCAGAATGGAGGTGTGTGAAGTCACAGAATGGAGGTGTGTGAAGTCATATAATGAAGGCGGGTGAAGTCATAGAAAGGAGGTGTGGGAAGTCATAGAATGGAGGAGTGTGAAGTCATAGAGTGGAGGTGTGTGATGTCAGAATGGAGGTGTGCGAAGTCATAGGAAAGAGGTTTGTGAAGTCAGAATGGAGGTGTGAAGTCATAGAAAGTAGGAGGGTGAAGTCATAGAACTAAGGTGTGGGAAGTCATAGAATGGAGAAGTGTGAAGTCATAGAGTGGAGGTGAGTGAAGTCACAGATTCGAAGTCTGTGAAGTCATAGAATGGAGGTGTGTGAAGTCACAGAATGGAGGTGTGTGAAGTCATACAATGGAGGTGTGTGAAGTCAGAATGGAGATGTGTGAAGTCACAGAATGGAGGTGTGTGAACTCAGAATGGAAGTGTGTGAAGTCATAGATTGAGGTGTGTGAAGTCATAGTATGGAGATATGTGAAATCATAGAATGGAGTTTTGTGAAGTCACAGAATGGAGATGTGTGAGTCAGAATTGAGGTGTGTGAAGTCATAGAATGTAGATGTGTGAAGTCATAGAATGGAGTATTGTGAAGTCACCGAAGGGAGTTTTGTGAAGTCATAGAATGGAGGTATGAGAAATCAAATTAGAGGGGTGTGAATTCAGAGAATGGAGGTGTGTGAAATCATAGAATTGAGGTGGGTGAAGTCATAGAATGGAGGTGTGTGAATTCAGATTGGAGGTGTGTGAAGTCACAGAATGGCGTGTGTCAACACAGAAAGGAGGTGTGTGAAGTCATAGAATGGAGGTGAGTGAAGTCATAGAATGGAGGTGTGTGAAATCATAGAATGGAGGTGTGTGAAATCACAGAATTTAGATGTGTGAAGTCAGAATGGAGGTGTGTGAGGTCAGAATGGAGGTGTTTGAAGTCATAGAATGGAGGTGTGTGAAGTCACAATGCAGGTGTGTGAACTCATAGAATGGAGGTGTGTGAAGTCAAAATGTAGGTGTGTGAAGTCATAGAATGGAGGTGTGTGAAGTCATAGAATGGAGGTGTGTGAAGTCACAGAATGGAGGTGTGTGAAGTCATAGAATTCAGGTTTGTGAAGTCACAGAATGGAGGTGTGTGAAATCATAGAATGGAGGTGTGTGAAGTCAGAATGGACGTGTGAAGTCATAGAATGGAGGTGTGTGAAGTCAGAATGGAGGTGTGTGAAGTCATAGAATGGAGGTGTGTGAAGTCAGAATGGAGGTGTGAAGTCACAGAATGGAGGTGTGTGAAGTCAGAATGGAGGTGTGTGAAGTTATAGAATGGAGGTGTGTGAAGTCAGAATGGAGGTGTGAAGTCATAGAATGGAGGTGGGTGAAGTCACAGAAATTAGGTGTGGGAAGTCATAGAATGGAGAAGTGTGAAGTCATAGAGTGGAGGTGAGTGAAGTCACAGATTCGAGGTCTGTGAAGTCATAGAATGGAGGTCTGGGAAGTCAGAATGTAGGGGTTGCAAGTCATAGAAAAGAGGTGTGTGAAGTCAGAATGGAGGTGTGTGAAGTCATAGAATGGAGGTGTGTGAACTCATAGAATGGAGGTGTGTGAAGTCATACAATGGAGGTGTGTGAAGACGGAATAGAGGTGTGTGAAGTCACAGAATGGAGGTGTGTGAACTCAGAATGGAGGTGTGTGAAATCATAGATGGAGGTGTGTGAAGTCATAGTATGGAGATATATGAAATCATAGAATGGAGTTTTGTGAAGTCACGGAATGGAGTTGTGTGAGTCAGAATTGAGGTGTGTGAAGTCATAGAATGTAGATGTGGGAAGTCATAGAATGGAGTATTGTGAAGTCACCGAAAGGAGGTTTGTGAAGTCATAGAATGGAGGTATGAGAAATCAAATTAGAGGGGTGTGAAGTCGAAGAAGGTGGGTGTGGGAAGTCATAGAATGGAGGTGGGTGAAGTCATTGAATGGAGGTGTGTGTAGTCACAAAATGGAGGTGTGTGAAGTCAGAATGTAGGTGTTCGAAGTCATAGAATAGAGGTGTGTGAAGTCAGAATGTAGGTGTACGAAGTCATAGAATAGAGGTGTGTGAAGTCACAGAATAGAGGTGTGTGAAGTCATACAATGGAGATGTGTGAACTTAGAATGGAGGTGTGTGAAGTCACAGAATGGAGGTGTGCGAACTCAGAATGGAGGTGTGTGCAATTATAGATGGAGGTGTGTGAAGTCATAGTATGGAGATATGTGAAATCATAGAATGGAGTTTTGTGAAGTCACAGAATGGAGTTGTGGGAGTCAGAATTGAGGTGTGTGAAGTCATAGAATGTAGATGTGTGAAGTCATAGAATGGAGTATTGTGAAGTCACCGAAGGGAGGTTTGAGAAGTCATAGAATGGAGGTATGAGAAATCAAATTAGAGGGGTATGAAGTCGGAAAATGGAGGTGTGTGAAGTCATAGAATGGAGGTGGGTGAAGTCATAGAATGGAGGTGTATGAAGTCATAGAATGGCGGTGTGTGAAGTCACTGAATGGACGGGTTTAAAGTCATAGAATGGAGGTGTGTGAAGTCAGAGAATTGAGCTGTTTGAAGCCAGATATTGGAGGTGTGTGAAGTCAAAATGGATGTGTATTAAGTCACCGAATGGAGTTTTGTGAACTCAGTGTGGAAGTGTGTGAAGTCACAGAATGGAGGTTTGTGAAGTCATAGATGGAGGTGTGTGAGGTCATAGAATGGATGTTTCTGAAGTAAGAATGAAGGTGTGTGAAGTCATAGAATGGAGGTGTGTGAAGTCATTGAATGGAGGTGTGTGAAGTCACTGAATGGAAGTGTGTGAAGTCAGAATGGAGGTGTGAAGTCATATAATGAAGGTGGGTGAAGTCATAGAAAGGAGGTGTGGGAAGTCATAGAATGGAGGAGTGTGAAGTCATAGAGTGGAGGTGTGTGATGTCAGAATGGAGGTGTGCGAAGTCATAGGAAAGAGGTTTGTGAAGTCAGAATGGAGGTGTGTGAAGTCATAGAATGGAGGTGTGCGAACTCATAGAATGGAGGTGTGTGGCGTCACAATGGAAGTGTGTGAAGTCACAGAATGGAGGTGTGTGAATTCATACAATGGAGGTGTGTGAAGTCAGAATGGAATTTTGTGAAGTCACAGAATTGAGCTGTGTGAATTCAGAATGGAGGTGTGTGAAGTCATAGAATGGAGGTGTGTGAACTCAGAATGGAGGTGTGTGAAGTCACAGAATGGAGGTGTGTGAAGTCATGTAATGAAGGTGGGTGAAGTCATAGAAAGGAGGTGTGGGAAGTCATAGAATGGAGGAGTGTGAAGTCATAGAGTGGAGGTGTGTGATGTCAGAATGGAGGTGTGCGAAGTCATAGGAAAGAGGTTTGTGAAGTCAGAATGGAGGTGTGTGAAGTCATAGAATGGAGGTGTGTGAACTCATAGAATGGAGGTGTGTGGCGTCACAATGGAAGTGTGTGAAGTCACAGAATGGAGGTGTGTGAATTCATACAATGGAGGTGTGTGAAGTCAGAATGGAATTTTGTGAAGTCACAGAATTGAGCTGTGTGAATTCAGAATGGAGGTGTGTGAAGTCATAGAATGGAGGTGTGTGAACTCAGAATGGAGGTGTGTGAAGTCACAGAATGGAGGTGTGTGAAGTCAAAGAATGGAGGTGTGTGAAGTCACAGAATGGAGGTGTGTGAAATCATAGAATGGAGGTGTGTGAAGTCACAGAATGGAGGTGGGTGAAGTCAGAATGGAGGTGTGTGAAGTCATAGAATGGAGGTGTGTGAAGTGAGAATGGAGGTGTGAAGTCATAGAAAGTAGGTGGGTGAAGTCATAGAACTAAGGTGTGGGAAGTCATAGAATGGAGAAGTGTGAAGTCATAGAGTGGAGGTGAGTGAAGTCACAGATTCGAAGTCTGTGAAGTCATAGAATGGAGGTGTGTGAAGTCACAGAATGGAGGTGTGTGAAGTCATACAATGGAGGTGTGTGAAGTCAGAATGGAGGTGTGTGAAGTCACAGAATGGAGGTGTGTGAACTCAGAATGGAGGTGTGTGAAGTCATAGATTGAGGTGTGTGAAGTCATAGTATGGAGATATGTGAAATCATAGAATGGAGTTTTGTGAAGTCACAGAATGGAGATGTGTGAGTCAGAATTGAGGTGTGTGAAGTCATAGAATGTAGATGTGTGAAGTCATAGAATGGAGTATTGTGAAGTCACCGAAGGGAGTTTTGTGAAGTCATAGAATGGAGGTATGAGAAATCAAATTAGAGGGGTGTGAATTCAGAGAATGGAGGTGTGTGAAATCATAGAATTGAGGTGGGTGAAGTCATAGAATGGAGGTGTGTGAATTCAGATTGGAGGTGTGTGAAGTCACAGAATGGCGTGTGTCAACACAGAAAGGAGGTGTGTGAAGTCATAGAATGGAGGTGAGTGAAGTCATAGAATGGAGGTGTGTGAAATCATAGAATGGAGGTGTGTGAAATCACAGAATTTAGATGTGTGAAGTCAGAATGGAGGTGTGTGAGGTCAGAATGGAGGTGTTTGAAGTCATAGAATGGAGGTGTGTGAAGTCACAATGCAGGTGTGTGAACTCATAGAATGGAGGTGTGTGAAGTCAAAATGTAGGTGTGTGAAGTCATAGAATGGAGGTGTGTGAAGTCATAGAATGGAGGTGTGTGAAGTCACAGAATGGAGGTGTGTGAAGTCATAGAATTCAGGTTTGTGAAGTCACAGAATGGAGGTGTGTGAAATCATAGAATGGAGGTGTGTGAAGTCAGAATGGACGTGTGAAGTCATAGAATGGAGGTGTGTGAAGTCAGAATGGAGGTGTGTGAAGTCATAGAATGGAGGTGTGTGAAGTCAGAATGGAGGTGTGAAGTCACAGAATGGAGGTGTGTGAAGTCAGAATGGAGGTGTGTGAAGTTATAGAATGGAGGTGTGTGAAGTCAGAATGGAGGTGTGAAGTCATAGAATGGAGGTGGGTGAAGTCACAGAAATTAGGTGTGGGAAGTCATAGAATGGAGAAGTGTGAAGTCATAGAGTGGAGGTGAGTGAAGTCACAGATTCGAGGTCTGTGAAGTCATAGAATGGAGGTCTGGGAAGTCAGAATGTAGGGGTTGCAAGTCATAGAAAAGAGGTGTGTGAAGTCAGAATGGAGGTGTGTGAAGTCATAGAATGGAGGTGTGTGAACTCATAGAATGGAGGTGTGTGAAGTCATACAATGGAGGTGTGTGAAGACGGAATAGAGGTGTGTGAAGTCACAGAATGGAGGTGTGTGAACTCAGAATGGAGTTGTGTGAAATCATAGATGGAGGTGTGTGAAGTCATAGTATGGAGATATATGAAATCATAGAATGGAGTTTTGTGAAGTCACGGAATGGAGTTGTGTGAGTCAGAATTGAGGTGTGTGAAGTCATAGAATGTAGATGTGGGAAGTCATAGAATGGAGTATTGTGAAGTCACCGAAAGGAGGTTTGTGAAGTCATAGAATGGAGGTATGAGAAATCAAATTAGAGGGGTGTGAAGTCGAAGAAGGTGGGTGTGGGAAGTCATAGAATGGAGGTGGGTGAAGTCATTGAATGGAGGTGTGTGTAGTCACAAAATGGAGGTGTGTGAAGTCAGAATGTAGGTGTTCGAAGTCATAGAATAGAGGTGTGTGAAGTCAGAATGTAGGTGTACGAAGTCATAGAATAGAGGTGTGTGAAGTCACAGAATAGAGGTGTGTGAAGTCATACAATGGAGATGTGTGAACTTAGAATGGAGGTGTGTGAAGTCACAGAATGGAGGTGTGCGAACTCAGAATGGAGGTGTGTGCAATTATAGATGGAGGTGTGTGAAGTCATAGTATGGAGATATGTGAAATCATAGAATGGAGTTTTGTGAAGTCACAGAATGGAGTTGTGGGAGTCAGAATTGAGGTGTGTGAAGTCATAGAATGTAGATGTGTGAAGTCATAGAATGGAGTATTGTGAAGTCACCGAAGGGAGGTTTGAGAAGTCATAGAATGGAGGTATGAGAAATCAAATTAGAGGGGTATGAAGTCGGAAAATGGAGGTGTGTGAAGTCATAGAATGGAGGTGGGTGAAGTCATAGAATGGAGGTGTATGAAGTCATAGAATGGCGGTGTGTGAAGTCACTGAATGGACGGGTTTAAAGTCATAGAATGGAGGTGTGTGAAGTCAGAGAATTGAGCTGTTTGAAGCCAGATATTGGAGGTGTGTGAAGTCAAAATGGATGTGTATTAAGTCACCGAATGGAGTTTTGTGAACTCAGTGTGGAAGTGTGTGAAGTCACAGAATGGAGGTTTGTGAAGTCATAGATGGAGGTGTGTGAGGTCATAGAATGGATGTTTCTGAAGTAAGAATGAAGGTGTGTGAAGTCATAGAATGGAGGTGTGTGAAGTCATTGAATGGAGGTGTGTGAAGTCACTGAATGGAAGTGTGTGAAATCAGAATGGAGGTGTGAAGTCATATAATGAAGGTGGGTGTAGTCATAGAAAGGAGGTGTGGGAAGTCATAGAATGGAGGAGTGTGAAGTCATAGAGTGGAGGTGTGTGATGTCAGAATGGAGGTGTGCGAAGTCATAGGAAAGAGGTTTGTGAAGTCAGAATGGAGGTGTGTGAAGTCATAGAATGGAGGTGTGTGAACTCATAGAATGGAGGTGTGTGGCGTCACAATGGAAGTGTGTGAAGTCACAGAATGGAGGTGTGTGAATTCATACAATGGAGGTGTGTGAAGTCAGAATGGAATTTTGTGAAGTCACAGAATTGAGCTGTGTGAATTCAGAATGGAGGTGTGTGAAGTCATAGAATGGAGGTGTGTGAACTCAGAATGGAGGTGTGTGAAGTCACAGAATGGAGGTGTGTGAAGTCATATAATGAAGGCGGGTGAAGTCATAGAAAGGAGGTGTGGGAAGTCATAGAATGGAGGAGTGTGAAGTCATAGAGTGGAGGTGTGTGATGTCAGAATGGAGGTGTGCGAAGTCATAGGAAAGAGGTTTGTGAAGTCAGAATGGAGGTGTGAAGTCATAGAAAGTAGGAGGGTGAAGTCATAGAACTAAGGTGTGGGAAGTCATAGAATGGAGAAGTGTGAAGTCATAGAGTGGAGGTGAGTGAAGTCACAGATTCGAAGTCTGTGAAGTCATAGAATGGAGGTGTGTGAAGTCACAGAATGGAGGTGTGTGAAGTCATACAATGGAGGTGTGTGAAGTCAGAATGGAGATGTGTGAAGTCACAGAATGGAGGTGTGTGAACTCAGAATGGAAGTGTGTGAAGTCATAGATTGAGGTGTGTGAAGTCATAGTATGGAGATATGTGAAATCATAGAATGGAGTTTTGTGAAGTCACAGAATGGAGATGTGTGAGTCAGAATTGAGGTGTGTGAAGTCATAGAATGTAGATGTGTGAAGTCATAGAATGGAGTATTGTGAAGTCACCGAAGGGAGTTTTGTGAAGTCATAGAATGGAGGTATGAGAAATCAAATTAGAGGGGTGTGAATTCAGAGAATGGAGGTGTGTGAAATCATAGAATTGAGGTGGGTGAAGTCATAGAATGGAGGTGTGTGAATTCAGATTGGAGGTGTGTGAAGTCACAGAATGGCGTGTGTCAACACAGAAAGGAGGTGTGTGAAGTCATAGAATGGAGGTGAGTGAAGTCATAGAATGGAGGTGTGTGAAATCAAAGAATGGAGGTGTGTGAAATCACAGAATTTAGATGTGTGAAGTCAGAATGGAGGTGTGTGAGGTCAGAATGGAGGTGTTTGAAGTCATAGAATGGAGGTGTGTGAAGTCACAATGCAGGTGTGTGAACTCATAGAATGGAGGTGTGTGAAGTCAAAATGTAGGTGTGTGAAGTCATAGAATGGAGGTGTGTGAAGTCATAGAATGGAGTATTGTGAAGTCACCGAAGGGAGGTTTGTGAAGTCATAGAATGGAGGTATGAGAAATCAAATTAGAGGGGTGTGAAGTCGGAGAAGGTGGGTGTGGGAAGTCATAGAATGGAGGTGGGTGAAGTCATTGAATGGAGGTGTGTGAAGTCACTGAATGGACGTGTTTAAAGTCATAGAATGGAGGTGTGTGAAGTCAGATTGGAGGTGTGTGAAGTCATAGAATGGAGGTGAGTGAAGTCATAGAATGGATGTGTGTGAACTCATAGAATGGAGGTGTGTGACGTCACAATGGAAGTTTGTGAATTCAGAGATTGGAGGTGTGTGAAGTCACAGAATGGAGGTGTGTGAAGTCAGAATGGAGGTGTAAAGTCATAGAATGGAGGTGGGTGAAGTCATAGAAATTAGGTGTGTGAAGTCATAGAATGGAGGTGTGTGAACTCATAGAATGGAGGTGTGTGACGTCACAATGGAAGTTTGTGAAGTCATAGAATGGAGGTGTGTGAAGTCAGAGAATGGAGGTGTGTGAAGTCATACAATGGAGGTGTGTGAAGTCAGAATGGAGGTGTGTGAAGTCACAGAATGGAAGTGTGTGAACTAATAATGGAGGAGTGTGAAGTCATAGATGGAGGTGTGTGAAGTCATAGTATGGAGATATGTGAAATCATAGAATGGAGTTTTGTGAAGTCACAGAATGGAGTTGTGTGAGTCAGAATTGAGGTGTGTGAAGTCATAGAATGTAGATGGGTGAAGTCATAGAATGGAGTATTGTGATGTCAACCAAAGAAGGTTTGTGAAGTCATAGAATGGAGGTATGAGAAATCAAATTAGACGGATGTGAAGTCGGAGAATGGAGGTGTGTGAAGTCATAGAATACAGGTGTGTGAAGTCATAGATGGAGGTGTGTGAAGTCATAGTATGGAGATATGTGAAATCATAGAATGGAGTTTTGTGAAGTCACAGAATGGAGTTGTGTGAGTCAGAATTGAGGTGTGTGAAGTCATAGAATGTAGATGTGTGAAGTCATAGAATGGAGTATTGTGATGTCAACCAAAGAAGGTTTGTGAAGTCATAGAATGGAGGTATGAGAAATCAAATTAGACGGATGTGAAGTCGGAGAATGGAGGTGTGTGAAGTCATAGAATACAGGTGGGTGAAGTCATTGAATGGAGGTGTGTGAAGTCACTGAATGGACGGGTTTAAAGTCATAGAATGGAGGTGTGTGAAGTCAGAGAATTGAGCTGATTGAAGTAATATATTGGAGGTGTGTGAAGTCAAAATGGATGTGTGATGTCATAGAATGTAGGTGTGTGAAGTAATAGAATGGAGGTGTGTGAAGTCACAGAATGGAGGTGTGTGAAGTCACAGAATGGAAGGGTGTGAAGTCATATAATGGACGTGTGTGAAGTCAGAATGGAGGTGTGTTAAATCACCAAATGGAGTTTTGTGAACTCAGTATGGAGGTGTGTGAAGTCACAGAATGGAGGTGTGTGAAGTCATAGATGGAGGTGAGTGAGGTCATAGAATATATGTTTCTGAAATAAGAATGAATGTGTGTGAAGTCATAGAATGGAGGTGTGTGAAGTCATTGAATGGAGGTGTGTGAAGTCACTGAATGGAAGTGTGTGAAGTCCGAATGGAGGTGTGAAGTCATAGAATGAAGGTGGGTGAAGTCATAGAAAGGAGGTGTGGGAAGTCATAGAATGGAGGAGTGTGAAGTCATAGAGTGGAGGTGAGTGAAGTCACAGATTCGAGGTCTGTGAAGTCATAGATTGGAGGTGTGTGATGTCAGAATGGAGGTGTGCGAAGTCATAGAATAGAGGTTTGTGAAGTCAAAATGGAGGTGTGTGAAGTCATAGAATGGAGGTGTGTGAACTCATAGAATGGAGGTGTGTGACGTCACAATGGAAGTGTGTGAAGTCAGAGAATGGAGGTGTGTGAATACATACAATGGAGGTGTTTGAAGTCAGAATGGAATTTTGTGAAGTCACAGAATTGAGCTGTGTGAATTCAGAATGGAGGTGTGTGAAGTCATAGAATGGAGGTGTGTGAAGTCAGAATGGAGGTGTTGAAGTCATAGAATGGAGGTGTGTGTAGTCACAATTGAGGTGTTTGAAGTCATAGAATGGAGGTGTGTAAAGTCACAGAATGGAGGTGTGTGAAGTCATAGAATGCAGGTGTGTGAAGTCATAGAATAGGTGTTTGTGAAGTAAGAATGAAGGTGTGTTAAGTCATAGAATGGAGGTGTTTGAAGACACAGAATGGAGGTGTGGGAAGTCACAGATTGCAGGAGTGTGAAGTCACAGAATGGAGGTGTGTGAACCCAGAATGGAGGTGTGTAAAGTCACAGAATGGAGGTGTGTGAAGTCATAGAATGGAGGTGTGTGATGTCACAGAATGGACGGTATGAAGTCATAGAATGGAGGTGTGTGAAGTCACAGAATTGAGGTGTTTGAAGTCATATACTGGAGGTGTGTAAAATCAAAATGGATGTGTGAAGTCATAGAATGGAGGTGTGTGAAATCATAGAATGAGTGTGTGTGAGGTCATAGAATGGAGGTGTGTGAAGTCACAGAATGGAGGTGTGTGAAGTCATAGAATGGAGGTGTGTGAAGTCACAGTTTGGAGCTGTGTGAAGTCACAGAATCGAGGTGTGAGAAGTCACAGAATGGAGGTGTGTGAACTCAGAATGGAGGTGTGGGAAGTCACAGAATGGAGGTGTGTGAACTCAGAATGGAGGTGTGTGAAGTCACAGAATGGAGGTGTATGAAGTCATAGAATGGAAGTGTGTGAAGTCATAGAATGGAGGTGTGTGAAGTCAGAATGCAGGTGTGTGAAGTCACCGAATGGAGTTGTGTGAACTCAGAATGGAGGTGTGTGAAGTCACAGAATGGAGGTTTGTGAAGTCATAGAATGGAGGTGTGTGAAGTCATAGAATGGATGTTTCTGAAGTAAGAATGAAGGTGTGTGAAGTCATAGAATGCAGGTATGTGAACTCATAGAATGGGGGTGTGTGAAGTCACAGAATGGAGGTGTGTGAAGTAAAAATGGAGGTCTGTAGTCATCGATTGGAGGTGGGTGAAATCATAGAAAGGAGGTGTGGGAAGTCATAGAATGGAGGAGTGTGAAGTCATAGAGTGCATGTGAGTGAAATCACAGATTCGAGGTCTGTGAAGTCATAGAATGGAGGTGTGTGATGTGAGAATGGAGGTGTGCGAAGTCATAGAATAGATGTGTGTGAAGACAGAATGGAGGTGTGTGAAGTCATAGATGGAGTTGTGTGAAGTCATAGTATGGAGGTGTGTGAAATCATAGAATAGAGTTTTGTGAAGTCACAGAATGGAGCTGTGTGAATTCAGAATGGAGGTGGGTGAAGTCGTAGAATGGAGGTGTGTGAAGTCACTGAATGGAGGTGTTTGAAGTCATAGAATGGAGGTGTGTGAAGTCATAGAATGGAGGTGTGTGAAGTCATAGAATGGAGGTCTGTGAAGTCAGAATGGAGGTGTATGACGTCACGGAATTGAGGTGTGTGAACACAAAATGGAGGTGCGTGAAGTCAAAGAATGGAGGTGTTTGAAGTCATAGAATGGAGGAGTGTGAAGTCATAGAATGTATGTATGTGAAGTAAGAATGAAGGTGTGTGAAGGCATAGAATGGAGGTGTGTGAAGTCACAGAATGGAGGTGTGTGAAGGCATAGAATGGAGGTGTGTGAAGTCCTACAATGGAGGTGTGTGAAGTCATAGAATGGAGGTGTGTGAAGTCACAGAATGGAGGTGTGTGAAGTCAGAATAGAGGTGTGAAGTCATAGAATGGAGTTGGGTGAAGTCATAGAAAGGAGGTGTGTGAAGTCATAGAATGGATGTTTGTGTAGTCATAGAATGGAGGTGTGTGAAGTCAGAATGGAGGTGTGTGAACTCATAGAACGGTAGTGTGTGTAGTCACAATGGAGGTGTGTGAAGTCATAGAATGGAGGTGTGTGAAGTCACAGAATGGACGTGTGTGAAGTCATAGAATGGAGGTGTGTGAAGTCATAGAATGGAGGTGTGTGAAGCCACAGAATGGACGGTTTGAAGTCATAGAATGGAGGTGTGTGAAGTCACAGAATTGAGGTGTTTTAAGTCATATATTGGAGGTGTGTGAAGTCAAAAGGGATGTGTGAAGTCATAGAATGGAGGTGTGTGAAATCATAGAATGAGGGTGTGTGAGGTCATAGAATGGAGGTTTGTGAAGTCACAGAAAGGAGGTGTGTGAAATCATAGAATGAAGGTTTGTGAAGTCATAGAATGGAAGTGTGTGAAGTCACAGAATGGAGGTGTGTGAAGTCACAGAATGGAAGGTGTGTGAAATCACAGAATAGAGGTGTGTGAATTCAGAATGGAGGTGAGTGAAGTCATAGAATGGAGGTGTGTGAAGTCACAGAATTGAGGTGTTTGAAGTCATATATTGGAGGTGTGTGAAGTCAAAATTGATGTGTGAAGTCAGAATGGAGTTGTGTGAAATCGTAGAATGAGGGTGTGTGAGGTCATAGAATGGAGGTTTGTGAAGTCACAGAAGGGAGGTATGTGAAATCATAGAATGAAGGTGTGTGAAGTCATAGAATGGAAGTGTGTGAAGTCACAGAATGGAGGTTTGTGAAGTTACAGAATGGAGGTGTGTGAAGTCATAGAATGGAGGTGTGTGAACTCATAGAATGGAGGTGTGTGAAGTCATACAATGGAGGTGTGTGAAGCCGGAATGGAGGTGTGTGAAGTCACAGAATGGAGGTGTGTGAACTCAGAATGGAGGTGTGTGAAATCATAGATGGAGGTGTGTGAAGTCATAGTATGGAGATATATGAAATCATAGAATGGAGTTTTGTGAAGTCACAGAATGGAGTTGTGTGAGTCAGAATTGAGGTGTGTGAAGTCATAGAATGTAGATGTGGGAAGTCATAGAATGGAGTATTGTGAAGTCACCGAAGGGAGGTTTGTGAAGTCATAGAATGGAGGTATGAGAAATCAAATTAGAGGGGTGTGAAGTCGGAGAAGGTGGGTGTGGGAAGTCATAGAATGGAGGTGGGTGAAGTCATTGAATGGAGGTGTGTGAAGTCACTGAATGGACGTGTTTAAAGTCATAGAATGGAGGTGTGTGAAGTCAGATTGGAGGTGTGTGAAGTCATAGAATGGAGGTGAGTGAAGTCATAGAATGGATGTGTGTGAACTCATAGAATGGAGGTGTGTGACGTCACAATGGAAGTTTGTGAATTCAGAGATTGGAGGTGTGTGAAGTCACAGAATGGAGGTGTGTGAAGTCAGAATGGAGGTGTAAAGTCATAGAATGGAGGTGGGTGAAGTCATAGAAATTAGGTGTGTGAAGTCATAGAATGGAGGTGTGTGAACTCATAGAATGGAGGTGTGTGACGTCACAATGGAAGTTTGTGAAGTCATAGAATGGAGGTGTGTGAAGTCAGAGAATGGAGGTGTGTGAAGTCATACAATGGAGGTGTGTGAAGTCAGAATGGAGGTGTGTGAAGTCACAGAATGGAAGTGTGTGAACTAATAATGGAGGTGTGTGAAGTCATAGATGGAGGTGTGTGAAGTCATAGTATGGAGATATGTGAAATCATAGAATGGAGTTTTGTGAAGTCACAGAATGGAGTTGTGGGAGTCAGAATTGAGGTGTGTGAAGTCATAGAATGTAGATGTGTGAAGTCATAGAATGGAGTATTGTGATGTCAACGAAGGAAGGTTTGTGAAGTCATAGAATGGAGGTATGAGAAATCAAATTAGACGGATGTGAAGTCGGAGAATGGAGGTGTGTGAAGTCATAGAATACAGGTGGGTGATGTCATTGAATGGAGGTGTGTGAAGTCACTGAATGGACGGGTTTAAAGTCATAGAATGGAGGTGTGTGAAGTCAGAGAATTGAGCTGATTGAAGTAATATATTGGAGGTGTGTGAAGTCAAAATGGATGTGTGATGTCATAGAATGTAGGTGTGTGAAGTAATAGAATGGAGGTGTGTGAAGTCACAGAATGGAGGTGTGTGAAGTCACAGAATGGAAGGGTGTGAAGTCATATAATGGACGTGTGTGAAGTCAGAATGGAGGTGTGTTAAATCACCAAATGGAGTTTTGTGAACTCAGTATGGAGGTGTGTGAAGTCACAGAATGGAGGTGTGTGAAGTCATAGATGGAGGTGAGTGATGTCATAGAATATATGTTTCTGAAATAAGAATGAATGTGTGTGAAGTCATAGAATGGAGGTGTGTGAAGTCATTGAATGGAGGTGTGTGAAGTCACTGAATGGAAGTGTGTGAAGTCCGAATGGAGGTGTGAAGTCATAGAATGAAGGTGGGTGAAGTCATAGAAAGGAGGTGTGGGAAGTCATAGAATGGAGGAGTGTGAAGTCATAGAGTGGAGGTGAGTGAAGTCACAGATTCGAGGTCTGTGAAGTCATAGATTGGAGGTGTGTGATGTCAGAATGGAGGTGTGCGAAGTCATAGAATAGAGGTTTGTGAAGTCAAAATGGAGGTGTGTGAAGTCATAGAATGGAGGTGTGTGAACTCATAGAATGGAGGTGTGTGACGTCACAATGGAAGTGTGTGAAGTCAGAGAATGGAGGTGTGTGAATACATACAATGGAGGTGTTTGAAGTCAGAATGGAATTTTGTGAAGTCACAGAATTGAGCTGTGTGAATTCAGAATGGAGGTGTGTGAAGTCATAGAATGGAGGTGTGTGAAGTCAGAATGGAGGTGTTGAAGTCATAGAATGGAGGTGTGTGTAGTCACAATTGAGGTGTTTGAAGTCATAGAATGGAGGTGTGTAAAGTCACAGAATGGAGGTGTGTGAAGTCATAGAATGCAGGTGTGTGAAGTCATAGAATAGGTGTTTGTGAAGTAAGAATGAAGGTGTGTTAAGTCATAGAATGGAGGTGTTTGAAGACACAGAATGGAGGTGTGGGAAGTCACAGATTGCAGGAGTGTGAAGTCACAGAATGGAGGTGTGTGAACCCAGAATGGAGGTGTGTAAAGTCACAGAATGGAGGTGTGTGAAGTCATAGAATGGAAGTGTGTGAAGTCATAGAATGGAGGTGTGTGATGTCACAGAATGGACGGTATGAAGTCATAGAATGGAGGTGTGTGAAGTCACAGAATTGAGGTGTTTGAAGTCATATACTGGAGGTGTGTAAAATCAAAATGGATGTGTGAAGTCATAGAATGGAGGTGTGTGAAATCATAGAATGAGGGTGTGTGAGGTCATAGAATGGAGGTGTGTGAAGTCACAGAATGGAGGTGTGTGAAGTCATAGAATGGAGGTGTGTGAAGTCACAGTTTGGAGCTGTGTGAAGTCACAGAATCGAGGTGTGAGAAGTCACAGAATGGAGGTGTGTGAACTCAGAATGGAGGTGTGGGAAGTCACAGAATGGAGGTGTGTGAACTCAGAATGGAGGTGTGTGAAGTCACAGAATGGAGGTGTATGAAGTCATAGAATGGAAGTGTGTGAAGTCATAGAATGGAGGTGTGTGAAGTCAGAATGCAGGTGTGTGAAGTCACCGAATGGAGTTGTGTGAACTCAGAATGGAGGTGTGTGAAGTCACAGAATGGAGGTTTGTGAAGTCATAGAATGGAGGTGTGTGAAGTCATAGAATGGATGTTTCTGAAGTAAGAATGAAGGTGTGTGAAGTCATAGAATGCAGGTATGTGAACTCATAGAATGGGGGTGTGTGAAGTCACAGAATGGAGGTGTGTGAAGTCAAAATGGAGGTCTGTAGTCATCGATTGGAGGTGGGTGAAATCATAGAAAGGAGGTGTGGGAAGTCATAGAATGGAGGAGTGTGAAGTCATAGAGTGCATGTGAGTGAAATCACAGATTCGAGGTCTGTGAAGTCATAGAATGGAGGTGTGTGATGTGAGAATGGAGGTGTGCGAAGTCATAGAATAGATGTGTGTGAAGACAGAATGGAGGTGTGTGAAGTCATAGATGGAGTTGTGTGAAGTCATAGTATGGAGGTGTGTGAAATCATAGAATAGAGTTTTGTGAAGTCACAGAATGGAGCTGTGTGAATTCAGAATGGAGGTGGGTGAAGTCGTAGAATGGAGGTGTGTGAAGTCACTGAATGGAGGTGTTTGAAGTCATAGAATGGAGGTGTGTGAAGTCATAGAATGGAGGTGTGTGAAGTCATAGAATGGAGGTCTGTGAAGTCAGAATGGAGGTGTATGACGTCACGGAATTGAGGTGTGTGAACACAAAATGGAGGTGCGTGAAGTCAAAGAATGGAGGTGTTTAAGTCATAGAATGGAGGAGTGTGAAGTCATAGAATGTATGTATGTGAAGTAAGAATGAAGGTGTGTGAAGGCATAGAATGGAGGTGTGTGAAGTCACAGAATGGAGGTGTGTGAAGGCATAGAATGGAGGTGTGTGAAGTCCTACAATGGAGGTGTGTGAAGTCATAGAATGGAGGTGTGTGAAGTCACAGAATGGAGGTGTGTGAAGTCAGAATAGAGGTGTGAAGTCATAGAATGGAGTTGGGTGAAGTCATAGAAAGGAGGTGTGTGAAGTCATAGAATGGATGTTTGTGTTGTCATAGAATGGAGGTGTGTGAAGTCAGAATGGAGGTGTGTGAACTCATAGAACGGTAGTGTGTGTAGTCACAATGGAGGTGTGTGAAGTCATAGAATGGAGGTGTGTGAAGTCACAGAATGGACGTGTGTGAAGTCATAGAATGGAGGTGTGTGAAGTCATAGAATGGAGGTGTGTGAAGCCACAGAATGGACGGTTTGAAGTCATAGAATGGAGGTGTGTGAAGTCACAGAATTGAGGTGTTTTAAGTCATATATTGGAGGTGTGTGAAGTCAAAAGGGATGTGTGAAGTCATAGAATGGAGGTGTGTGAAATCATAGAATGAGGGTGTGTGAGGTCATAGAATGGAGGTTTGTGAAGTCACAGAAAGGAGGTGTGTGAAATCATAGAATGAAGGTTTGTGAAGTCATAGAATGGAAGTGTGTGAAGTCACAGAATGGAGGTGTGTGAAGTCACAGAATGGAAGGTGTGTGAAATCACAGAATAGAGGTGTGTGAATTCAGAATGGAGGTGAGTGAAGTCATAGAATGGAGGTGTGTGAAGTCACAGAATTGAGGTGTTTGAAGTCATATATTGGAGGTGTGTGAAGTCAAAATTGATGTGTGAAGTCAGAATGGAGTTGTGTGAAATCGTAGAATGAGGGTGTGTGAGGTCATAGAATGGAGGTTTGTGAAGTCACAGAAGGGAGGTATGTGAAATCATAGAATGAAGGTGTGTGAAGTCATAGAATGGAAGTGTGTGAAGTCACAGAATGGAGGTTTGTGAAGTTACAGAATGGAGGTGTGTGAACTCAGAATGGAGGTGTGTGAAGTCAGAGAATGGAGATGTGTGAAGTCATAGAATGGAAGTGTGTGAAGTCATAGAATAGAAGTGTGTGAAACCAGAATGGAGGTGTGTGAAGTCACAGAATGGAGGTTTGTGAAGTCATAGAATGGAGGTCTGTGAAGTCATAGAATGGATGTTTCTGAAGTAAGAATGAAGGTGTGTGAAGTCATAGAATGGAGGTGTGTGAAGTCATAGAATGGAGGTGTGTGAAGTCACAGAATGGAGGTGTGTGAAGTCAGAATGGAGGTGTGTAGTCATATATTGGAGGTGGGTGAAGTCATACAAAGGAGGTGTGGGAAGTCATAGAGTGCAGGTGAGTGAAGTCATAGATTCGAGGTCTGTGAAATCATAGAATGGAGGTGTGTGATGTCAGATTGGAGGTGTGTGAAGTCAAAGAATGTAGGTGTGTGAAGTCAGTGAATGGAGGTGAGTGAAGTCACAGAATGGAGATGTGTGAAATCAGAAGACAGGTGTGCGAAGTCATAGAATGGAGGTGTGTGAAGTCAGAATGGAGGTGTATGAAGTCATAGAATGGAGGTGTGTGAAGTCAGAATAGAGGTGTGTGAAGTCATAGAATGGAGGTGTGTGAAGTCACAGAATGGAGGTGTGGGAAGTCACAGAATAGAGGTGTGTGACGTCACAGAATGGAGGTGTGTGAACTCAGAATGGAGGTGTGTAAAGGCACAGAATGGAGGTGTGTGAAGTCATAGAATGGAAGTGTGTGAAGTCATAGAATGGAGCTGTGTGAAGTCACAGAATGGACGTTATGAAGTCATAGAATGGAGCTGTGTGAAGTCACAGAATTGAGGTGTTTAAAGTCATATATTGGAGGTGTGTGAAGTCAAAATGCATGTGTGAAGTCACAGAATGGAGGTTGTGAAGTCATAGAATGGAGATGTGTGAATGTTTCTGAAGTAAAAATGAAGGTGTGTGAAGTCATGGAATGGAGGTGTGTGAAGTCAGAATGGAGGTGTGTAGTCATAGATTGGAGGTGGGTGAAGTCATAGAATGGAGGAGTGTGAAGTCATAGAGTGCAGGTGAGTGAAGTCACAGATTCGAGGTCTGTGAAGTCATAGGATGGAGGTGTGTGATGTCAGAATGGAGGTGTGTGAAGTCATAGATGGAGTTGTGTGAAGTCATAGTATGGAGGTGTGTGAAATCATAGAATGTAGTTTTGTGAAGGCACAGAATGGAGCTGTGTGAATTCAGAATGGAGGTGTGTGAAGTCATAGAATGGAGGTGTGTGAAGTTATAGAATGGAGGTGTGTGAAGTCACAGAATGGAGGTGTGTGAAGTCAGAACGGAGGTGTGTAGTCATAGATTGGAGGTGGGTGAATTCATATAAAGGAGGTGTGGGAAGTCATAGAATGGAGGAGTGTGAAGTCATAGAGTGCAGGTGAGTGATGTCACAGATTCGAGGTCTGTGAAATCATAGAATGGAGGTGTGTGATGTCAGATTGGAGGTGTGTGAATTCAAAGAATGTAGGTGTGTGAAGTCATTGAATGGAGGTGTGTGTAGTCACAGAATGGAGGTGTGTGAAGTCAGAATGTAGGTGTTTGAAGTCATAGAATAGAGGTGGGTGAAGTCAGAATGGAGGTGTGTGAAGTTATAGAATGGAGGTGTGTGAACTCATAAAATGGAGGTGTGTGATGTCACAATGGAAGTTTGTGAAGGCATAGAATAGAGGTGTGTGAAGTCACAGAATAGAGGTGTGTGAAGTTATACAATGGAGATGTGTGAAGTCAGAACGGAGGTGTGTAGTCATAGATTGGAGGTGGGTGAATTCATAGAAAGGAGGTGTGGGAAGTCATAGAATGGAGGAGGGTGAAGTCATAGAGTGCAGGTGAGTGATGTCACAGATTCGAGGTCTGTGAAATCATAGAATGGAGGTGTGTGATGTCAGATTGGAGGTGTGTGAAGTCATTGAATGGAGGTGTGTGAACTCAGAATGGAGGTGTGTGAAGTCACAGAATGGAGGTGTGTGAAGTCAAAGAATGGAGGTATGTGAAGTCACAGAATGGAGGTGTGTGAAATCATAGAATGGAGGTGTGTGAAGTCACAGAATGGAGGTGGGTGAAGTCAGAATGGAGGTGTGTGAAGTCATAGAATGGAGGTGTGTGAAGTCAGAATGGAGGTGTGAAGTCATAGAATGTAGGTGGGTGAAGTCATAGAACTAAGGTGTGGGAAGTCATAGAATGGAGAAGTGTGAAGTCATAGAGTTGAGGTGAGTGAAGTCACAGATTCGAGGTCTGTGAAGTCATAGAATGGAGGTGTGTGAAGTCACAGAATGGAGGTGGGTGAAGTCAGAATGGAGGTGTGTGAAGTCATAGAATGGAGGTGTGTGAAGTCACAGAATGGAGGTGTGTGAAGTCATTGAATGGAGGTGAGTGAAGTCACAGAATGGAGATGTGTGAAATCAGAAGAGAGGTGTGCGAAGTCATAGAATGGAGGTGTGTGAAGTCAGAATGGAGGTGTATGAAGTCATAGAATGGAGGTGTGTGAAGTCAGAATAGAAGTTTGTGAAGTCATACAATGGAAGTGTGTGAAGTCATAGAATGGAGCTGTGTGAAGTCACAGAATGGACATTATGAAGTCATAGAATGGAGCTGTGTGAAGTCACAGAATTGAGGTGTTTGAAGTCATATATTGGAGGTGTGTGAAGTCAAAATGCATGTGTGAAGTCACAGAATGGAAGTTTGTGAAGTCATAGAATGGAGGTGTGTGAATGTTTCTGAAGTAAAAATGAAGGTGTGTGAAGTCATGGAATGGAGGTGTGTGAAGTCACAGAATGGAGGTGTGTGAAGTCAGAATGGAGGTGTGTAGTCATAGATTGGAGGTGGGTGAAGTCATAGAATGGAGGAGTGTGAAGTCATAGAGTGCAGGTGAGGGAAGTCACAGATTCGAGGTCTGTGAAGTCATAGGATGGAGGTGTGTGATGTCAAAATGGAGGTGTGCGAAGTCATAGAATAGAAGTGTGTGAAGTCAGAATGGAGGTGTGTGAAGTCATAGATGGAGTTGTGTGAAGTCATAGTATGGAGGTGTGTGAAATCATAGAATGTAGTTTTGTGAAGGCACAGTATGGAGCTGTGTGAATTCAGAATGGAGGTGTGTGAAGTCATAGAATGGAGGTGTGTGAAGTTATAGAATGGAGGTGTGTGAAGTAACAGAATGGAGGTGTGTGAAGTCAGAACGGAGGTGTGTAGTCATAGATTGGAGGTGGGTGAATTCATAGAAAGGAGGTGTGGGAAGTCATAGAATGGAGGAGGGTGAAGTCATAGAGTGCAGGTGAGTGATGTCACAGATTCGAGGTCTGTGAAATCATAGAATGGAGGTGTGTGATGTCAGATTGGAGGTGTGTGAAGTCTTTGAATGGAGGTGTGTGAACTCAGAATGGAGGTGTGTGAAGTCACAGAATGGAGGTGTGTGAAGTCAAAGAATGGAGGTATGTGAAGTCACAGAATGGAGGTGTGTGAAATCATAGAATGGAGGTGTGTGAAGTCACAGAATGGAGGTGGGTGAAGTCAGAATGGAGGTGTGTGAAGTCATAGAATGGAGGTGTGTGAAGTCAGAATGGAGGTGTGAAGTCATAGAATGTAGGTGGGTGAAGTCATAGAACTAAGGTGTGGGAAGTCATAGAATGGAGAAGTGTGAAGTCATAGAGTTGAGGTGAGTGAAGTCACAGATTCGAGGTCTGTGAAGTCATACAATGGAGGTGTGTGAAGTCAGAATGGAGGTGTGTGAAGTCACAGAATGGAGGTGTGTGAACTCATTGAATGGAGGTGTGTGACGTCACAATGGAAGTTTGTGAAGTCATAGAATGGAGGTGTGTGAAGTCACAGAATGGAGGTGTGTGAAGTCATTGAATGGAGGTGAGTGAAGTCACAGAATGGAGATGTGTGAAATCAGAAGAGAGGTGTGCGAAGTCATAGAATGGAGGTGTGTGAAGTCAGAATGGAGGTGTATGAAGTCATAGAATGGAGGTGTGTGAAGTCAGAATAGAAGTGTGTGAAGTCATAGAATGGAAGTGTGTGAAGTCACAGAATGGAGGTGTGGGAAGTCACAGAATAGAGGTGTGTGACGTCACAGAATGGAGGTGTGTGAACTCAGAATGGAGGTGTGTAAAGGCACAGAATGGAGGTGTGTGAAGTCATAGAATGGAAGTGTGTGAAGTCATAGAATGGAGCTGTGTGAAGTCACAGAATGGACATTATGAAGTCATAGAATGGAGCTGTGTGAAGTCACAGAATTGAGGTGTTTGAAGTCATATATTGGAGGTGTGTGAAGTCAAAATGCATGTGTGAAGTCACAGAATGGAAGTTTGTGAAGTCATAGAATGGAGGTGTGTGAATGTTTCTGAAGAAAAAATGAAGGTGTGTGAAGTCATGGAATGGAGGTGTGTGAAGTCACAGAATGGAGGTGTGTGAAGTCAGAATGGAGGTGTGTAGTCATAGATTGGAGGTGGGTGAAGTCATAGAATGGAGGAGTGTGAAGTCATAGAGTGCAGGTGAGGGAAGTCACAGATTCGAGGTCTGTGAAGTCATAGGATGGAGGTGTGTGATGTCAAAATGGAGGTGTGCGAAGTCATAGAATAGAAGTGTGTGAAGTCAGAATGGAGGTGTGTGAAGTCATAGATGGAGTTGTGTGAAGTCATAGTATGGAGGTGTGTGAAATCATAGAATGTAGTTTTATGAAGGCACAGTATGGAGCTGTGTGAATTCAGAATGGAGGTGTGTGAAGTCATAGAATGGAGGTGTGTGAAGTTATAGAATGGAGGTGTGTGAAGTAACAGAATGGAGGTGTGTGAAGTCAGAACGGAGGTGTGTAGTCATAGATTGGAGGTGGGTGAATTCATAGAAAGGAGGTGTGGGAAGTCATAGAATGGAGGAGGGTGAAGTCATAGAGTGCAGGTGAGTGATGTCACAGATTCGAGGTCTGTGAAATCATAGAATGGAGGTGTGTGATGTCAGATTGGAGGTGTGTGAAGTCCAAAAATGTAGGTGTGTGAAGTCATTGAATGGAGGTGTGTGTAGTTACAGAATGGAGGTGTGTGAAGTCAGAATGTAGGTGTTCGAAGTCATAGAATAGAGGTGTGTGAAGTCAGAA
>JANJXV010002558.1:0-25536 GCA_024803745.1 Megascapheus bottae
TCTAAGACTTCACACAACTCCATTTTAACTTCACACACCTCCATTCTATGAGTTCACACACCTCCATTTTATGACTTCACACACCTCCATTCTATGACTTCACACACCTCCATTCTATGACTTCAAACACCTTCATTCTTACTTCACAAACATCCATTCTGTGACTTCACACACCTCCATTCTGTGATTTCACACACCTTCATTCTGACTTCACACACCTACATTCTGTAGCTTCACACACCTCAATTCTTTGACTTCACACACCTCCATTGTGACTTCACACACATCCATTCTATGACTTCACACACCTCCATTCTATGACTTCACACACCTCCCTTTTGTGACTTCACACACCTAAATTCTATGACTTCACACACCTCCATTGTGACTTCACACACCTCCATTCTATGAGTTCACACACCTCCATTCTGACTTCACACACCTCCATTCTATGACTTCACACACCTCCGTTCTGACTTCACACACCTCCATTCTGTGACTTCACAAAACTCCATTCTGTGATTTCACACACCTCCATACTATGACTTCACACACCTCCATTCCATGACTTCACACACCTCCATTCTGAGTTCACACACCTCCATTCTGTGACTTCACACACCTCCATTCTGACTTCACACACCTTCATTTTATGACTTCACACACGTCCATTCTGTGACTTCTCACACCTCCATTCTATGACTTCACAGTCTTCCATTGTGACGTCACACAACTCCATTGTATGAGTTCACACATCTCCATTCTATGATTTCACACACCTCCATTCTGACTTCACACACCTCCATTCTATGACATCACAGCCCTCGAATCTGTGACTTCACTCACCTCCACTCTATGACTTCACACTCCTCCATTCTATGACTTCCCACACCTCCTTTCTATGACTTCACCCACCTCAGTCTATGACTTCACACACCTCCATTCTGACTTCACACACCTCCATTCTCTGACTTCACACACCTCCATTCTGAGTTCACACACCTCCATTCTGTGACTTCACACACCTCCATTCATTGACATCAAAAACCACCATTCTAAGACTTCACACAACTCCATTTTAACTTCACACACCTCCATTCTATGAGTTCAAACACCTCCATTTTATGACTTCACACATCTCCATTCTATGACTTCACACACCTCAATTCTATGACTTCACACACCTCCATTCTATGACTTCACACACCTCCACTCTATGACTTCACACACCTCCATTCTGTGACTTCACACACCTCCATTCTGTGACTTCACACACCTCCATTCTATGACTTCAAACACCTTCATTCTTACTTCACAAACATCCATTCTGTGACTTCACACAACTCCTTTCTGTGACTTCACACACCTACATTCTGACTTCACACACCTCCATTCTCTGACTTCACACACCTCAATTCTGTGACTTGACACACCTCCATTCTGACTTCACACACCTAAATTCTATGATTTCCCAAACCTCCATTCTATGACTTCACACACCTCCATTCTGTGACTTCACACACCTCCATTCTGACTTCCACCCCTCCATTCTGACTTCACACACCTCCATTCTGACTTCACACAGCTCCATTCTATGAATTTACACACCTCCATTCTGGGGCTTCACATACCTCCGTTTTGCCTTCACACACTTCCAATCTGTTACTTCACACACCTCCATTCTGTGACTTCACACACCTCTATTGTTTCACTTCACACACCTCCATTCTTTGACTTCACACACCGCCATTCCATGACTTCACAAACCTCCATTCTATGAGTTCACACACCTCCATTCTATGAGTTCACACACCTCCAATTTGACTTCACACATCTCCATTCTATGACTTCACACACCTTCATTCTTACTTCAAAAACATCCATTCTCTGACTTCACACACCTCCATTCTGTGTTCACACACCTCCTTTCTATGACTTCACACACTTCCATTCTATGACATCACACACCTCCATTCTGTGGCTTCACACACCTACATTCTGAGTTCACACACCTCCATTCTGTGACTTCACACACCTTCATTCTGTGACTTCACACACCTCCATTCTGTGACTTCACACACCTCGATCCTATGACTTCACACCCCTCCATTCTATGAATTAACACACCTCCATTCTGTGAGTTCACAAACCTCCATTCTATGACTTCACACACCTCCATTCTGTTACTTCACACACCTCCATTCTGAGTTCAAACACCTCCATTCTATGACTTCACAAACCTCCATTCTGAGTTCACAGACCTCCATTCTATGACTTCACACACCTCCATTCTATGACTTCACTCACCTCCATTCTCACTTCACACACCTCCATTCTGACTTCACACACATCAATTCTGTGACTTCATACACCTCCATTCTATGATTTCACACACTTCCATTCTATGACTTCACAAACCTCCATTCTGTGGCTTCACACACCTACATTCTCAGTTTACACACCTCCATTCTGTGACTTCACACACCTCCATTCTGTGATTTCACACACCTCCAATCTGACTTCACACACCTCCATTCTATGACTTCACACACCTCCATTCGTTGATATCAAAAACACCATTCTATGACTTCACACAACTCCATTTTGACTTCACACACCTCCATTATATGAGTTCACACACCTCCATTTTATAACTTCACACACCTCCATTCTATGACTTCACACACCTCCATTCTGTGACTTCACACACCTCCACTCTATGACTTCACACACCTCCATTCTGTGACTTCACACACCTCCATTCTGTGACTTCACACACCTCCATTGTATGACTTCAAACACCTTCATTCTTACTTCACAAACATCCATTCTGTGACTTCACACACCTCTTTTCTGTGACTTCACACACCTTCATTCTGACTTCACACACCTCCATTCTGTGACTTCACACAGCTCCATTCTGTGACTTCACACACCTTAATTCTGACTTCACACACCTCCATTCTCTGACTTCACACATCTCAATTCTGTGACTTCACACACCTCCATTCTGACTTCACACACCTCCCTTCTATGATTTCACCCACCTCCATTCTGTGACTTCACACACCTCCATTCTGTGACTTCACACACCTCCGTTTTGACTTCACACACTTCCATTCTGTGACTTCACACACCTCCATTCTGTGACTTCACACACCTCTATTGTTCCACTTCACACCCCTCCATTCCATGACTTCACACACCTCCATTCTATGAGTTCACACACCTCCATTCTATGAGTTCACACACCTCCAATTTGACTTCACACACCTCCATTCTGTGACTTCACACACCTCGATCCTATGACTTCACACACCTCCATTCTGTGATTTCACACACCTCCATTCTATGACTTCACACAGCTCCATTCTGTGACTTCACACACCTCCATTCTGAGTTCACACACCTCCATTCTATGACTTCACAAACCCCCATTCTGAGTTCACAGACCTCCATTGTATGACTTCACACACCTCTATTGGTTGACATCAAAAACAACCATTCTATGGCTTCACACAACTCCATTGTGACTTCACACACCTCCATTCTATGAATTCACACACCTCCATTTTATGACTTCACACACCTCCATTCTATGACTTCACACACCTCCATTCTTTGACTTCACACACCTCCATACTATGACTTTACACACTTCCATACTGTGAGTTCACACACCTCCATTCTGTGACTTCACACACCTCTATTGTTTCACTTCACACACCTCCATTCTTTGACTTCACACACCTCCATTCCATGACTTCACACACCTCCATTCTATGAGTTCACACACATCCATTCTATGAGTTCACACACCTCCAATTTGACTTCACACACCTCCATTCTATGACTTCACACACCTTCATTCTTACTTCAGAAACATCCATTCTCTGACTTCACACACCTCCATTCTATGACTTCACAAACCTCCATTCTGTGACTTCACACACCTCCATTCTGAATTCACACACCTCCATTCTGTGACTTCACACACCTCCATTCTTCCTTCACACACCTCCATTCCATGACTTCACAAACTTCCATTCTATGACTTCACACACCTCCAATCTGTGGCTTCACACACCTCCATTTTGAGTTCACACACCTCCATTCTGTGACTTCACACACCTCCATTCTGTGACTTCACACACCTCCATTCTGTGACTTCACACACCTCGATCCTATGACTTCACACACCTCCATTCTATGAATTCACACACTCCATTCTGTGATTTTACACACCTCCATTCTATGACTTCACACACCTCCATTCTGTGACTTCACACACTTCCCTTCTGAGTTCACACACCTCCATTCTATGACTTCACAAACCCCCATTCTGAGTTCACAGACCTCCATTGTATGACTTCACACACCTCTGTTCGTTGACATCAAAAACAACCATTCTATGGATTCACACAACTCCATTGTGACTTCACACAACTCCATTCTATGAATTCACAAACCTCCATTCTGAGTTCACAGACCTCCATTCTATGACTTCACACACCTCCATTCTATGACTTCACACACCTCCATTCTTTGACTTCACACACCTCCATTCTATGACTTCACAAACCTCCATTCTGAGTTCACAGACCTCCATTCTATGACTTCACACACCTCCATTCTATGAGTTCACTCACCTCCATTCTGACTTCACACACCTCCATTCTGACTTCACACACCTCAGTTCTGTGACTTCACACACCTCCATTCAATGATTTCACACACTTCCATTCTATGATTTCACACACCTCCATTCTGTGGCTTCACACACCTACATTCTGAGTTCACACACCTCCATTCTGTGACTTCACACACCTCCATTCTGTGATTTCACACACCTCCAATCTGACTTCACACACCTCCATTCGTTGACATCAAAAAACACCATTCTATGCCTTCACACAACTCCATTTAGACTTCACACACCTTCATTCTATGAGTTCACACACCTCCATTTTATGACTTCACACACCTCCATTCTATGACTTCACACACCTCAATTCTATGACTTCACACACCTCCATTCTATGACTTCACACACCTCCATTCTGTGACTTCACACACCTCCACTCTATGACTTCAAACACCTTCATTCTTACTTCACAAACATCCATTCTGTGACTTCTCACACCTCCATTCTGTGACTTCACACACCTTCATTCTGACTTCACACACCTCCATTCTGTGACTTCACACACCTTAATTCTGTGACTTCACACACCTCCATTCTGACTTCACATACCTCCATTCTATGATTTCACACACTTCCATTCTATGACTTCACACACCTCCATTCTGTGACTTCACACACCTCCGTTTTGACTTCACACACTTCCATTCTGTGACTTCACACACCTCCATTCTAGGACTTCACACACCTCCATTCGTTGATAACAAAAACACCATTCTATGACTTCACACAATTCCATTTTGACTTCACACACCTCCATTCTATGAGTTCACACACCTCCATTTTATGACTTCACACACCTCCATTCTAGGACTTCACACACCTCCATTCGTTGATATCAAAAACACCATTCTATGACTTCACACAACTCCATTTTGACTTCACACACCTCCTTTCTATGAGTTCACACACCTCCATTTTATGACTTCACACACCTCCATTCTGTGACTTCACACACCTCCATTCTGAGTTCACACACCTCCATTCTATGACTTCACACACCTCCACTCTATGACTTCAAACACCTTCATTCTTACTTCACAAACATCCGTTCTGTGACTTCACACACCTCCATTCTGTGATTTCACACACCTTCATTCTGACTTCACACACCTCCATTCTGTGACTTCATACACCTCACTTCTGTGACTTCACACACCTCCATTCTATGACTTCACACACCTCCCTTTTGTGACTTCACACACCTAAATTCTATGACTTCACACACCTCCATTGTGACTTCACACACATCCATTCTATGAGTTCACACACCTCCATTCTGACTTCACACACCTCCATTCCATGACTTCACACACCTCCATTCTGAGTTCACACACCTCCATTCTGTGACTTCACACACCTCCATTCTGACTTCACACACCTTCATTTTATGACTTCACACACATCCATTCTGTGACTTCTCCCACCTCCATTCTATGACTTCACAGTCTTCCATTGTGACGTCACACAAGTCCATTGTATGAGTTCACACATCTCCATTCTATGATTTCACACACCTCCATTCTGACTTCACACACCTCCATTCTATGACATCACAGCCCTCGAATCTTTGACTTCACTCACCTCCACTCTATGACTTCACACTCCTCCATTCTATGACTTCACACACCTCCTTTCTATGACTTCACCCACCTCAGTCTATGACTTCACACATCTCCATTCTGACTTCACACACCTCCATTCTGTGACTTCACACACCTCCATTCTATGACTTCACACACCTCAATTCTAAGACTTCACACACCTCCATTCTATGACTTCACACACCTCCATTCTGTGACTTCACACACCTCCATTCTATGACTTCAAACACCTTCATTCTTACTTCACAAACATCCATTCTGTGACTTCACACACCTCCTTTCTGTGACTTCACACACCTTCATTCTGACTTCACACACCTGCATTCTCTGACTTCACACACCTCAATTCTGTGACTTGACACACCTCCATTCTGACTTCACACACCTCCATTCTATGATTTCACACACCTCCATTCTATGACTTCACACACCTCCATTCTGTGACTTCACACACCTCCATTCTGACTTCACACCCCTCCATTCTGACTTCACACACATACATTCTGACTTCACACAGCTCCATTCTATGAATTCACACACCTCCATTCTGTGACTTCACACACCTCCGTTTTGCCTTCACACACTACCAATCTGTGACTTCACACACCTCCATTCTGTGACTTCACACACCTCTATTGTTTCATTTCACACACCTCCATTCTTTGACTTCACACACCGCCATTCCATGACTTCACAAACCTCCATTCTATGAGTTCACACACCTCCATTCTATGAGTTCACTCACCTCCAATTTGACTTCACACATCTCCATTCTATGACTTCACACACCTTCATTCTTACTTCAAAAACATCCATTCTCTGACTTCACACACCTCCATTCTATGACTTCACAAACCTCCATTCTGTGACTTCACACACCTCCATTCTGAGTTCACACACCTCCTTTCTATGACTTCACACACTTCAATTCTATGGCTTCACACACCTACATTCTGTGGCTTCACACACCTTCATTCTGACTTCACACACCTCCATTCTGTGACTTCATACACCTCAATTCTGTGACTTCACACACCTCCATTCTGACTTCACATACCTCCATTCTATGATTTCACACACCTCCATTCTATGACTTCACACACCTCCATTCTGTGACTTCACACACCTCCGTTTTGACTTCACACATTTCCATTCTGTGACTTCACACACCTCCATTCTAGGACTTCACACACCTCCATTCGTTGATATCAAAAACACCATTCTATGACTTCCCACAACTCCATTTTGACTTCACACACCTCCATTCTATGAGTTCACACACCTCCATTTTATGACTTCACACACCTCCATTCTATGACTTCACACACCTCCATTCGTTGACATCAAAAACAACCATTCTATGACTTCACACAACTCCATTGTGACTTCCCACACCTCCATTCTATGAATTCACACACCTCCATTTTATGACTTCACACACCTCCATTCTGACTTCACACACCTCCATTCTGACTTCACACACCTCAATTCTGTGACTTCACACACCTCCATTCAATGATTTCACACACTTCCATTCTATGACTTCACACACCTCCATTCTGTGACTTCACACACCTCCATTCTGTGACTTCACACACCTCCATTCTATGACTTCAAACACCTTCATTCTTACTTCACAAACATCCATTCTGTGACTTCACACACCTCCTTTCTGTGACTTCACACACCTTAATTCTGACTTCACATACCTCCATTCTCTGACTTCACACACCTCAATTCTGTGACTTGACACACCTCCATTCTGACTTCACACACCTCCATTCTATGATTTCACACACCTCCATTCTATGACTTCACACACCTCCATTCTGTGACTTCACACACCTCCATTCTGACTTCACACACCACCATTCTGACTTCACACACATCCATTCTGACTTCACACAGCTCCATTCTATGAATTCACACACCTCCATTCTGTGACTTCACACACCTCCGTTTTGCCTTCACACACTTCCAATCTGTGACTTCACACACCTCCATTCTGTGACTTCACACAACTCTATTGTTTCACTTCACACACCTCCATTCTTTGACTTCACACACCGCCATTCCATGACTTCACAAACCTCCATTCTATGAGTTCACACACCTCCATTCTATGAGTTCACACACCTCCAATTTGACTTCACACATCTCCATTCTATGACTTCACACACCTTCATTCTTACTTCAAAAACATCCATTCTCTGACTTCACACACCTCCATTCTACGACTTCACACACCTCCGTTTTGCCTTCACACACTTCCAATCTGTGACTTCACACACCTCCATTCTGTGACTTCACACACCTCTATTGTTTCACTTCACACACCTCCATTCTTTGACTTCACACACCGCCATTCCATGACTTCACAAACCTCCATTCTATGAGTTCACACACCTCCATTCTATGAGTTCACACACCTCCAATTTGACTTCACACATCTCCATTCTATGACTTCACACACCTTCATTCTTACTTCAGAAACATCCATTCTCTGACTTCACACACCTCCATTCTATGACTTCACAAACCTCCATTCTGTGACTTCACACACCTCCATTCTGAGTTCACACACCTCCTTTCTATGACTTCACACACTTCAATTCTATGGCTTCACACACCTCCATTCTGTGGCTTCACACACCTTCATTCTGACTTCACACACCTCCATTCTGTGACTTCACACACCTCAATTCTGTGACTTCACACACCTCCATTCTGACTTCACATACCTCCATTCTATGATTTCACACACCTCCATTCCATGACTTCACACAGCTCCATTCTCTAACTTCACACACCTCCGTTTTGACTTCACACACTTCCATTCTCTGACTTCACACACCACCATTCTAGGACTTCACACACCTCCATTCGTTGATATCAAAAACACCATTCTATGACTTCACACAACTCCATTTTGACTTCACACACCTCCATTCTATGAGTTCACACACCTCCATTTTATGACTTCAAACACCTCCATTCTATGACTTCACACACCTCCATTCGTTGACATCAAAAACAACCATTCTATGACTTCACACAACTCCATTGTGACTTCACACACCTCCATTCTATGAATTCATACACCTCCATTTTATGACTTCACACACCTTCATTCTGACTTCACACACCTCCATTCTGTGACTTCACACACCTCAATTCTGTGACTTCACACACCTCCATTCTGACTTCACACACCTCCATTCTATGACTTCACACACCTCACTTTTGTTACTTCACACACCTAAATTCTATGACTTCACACACCTCCATTGTGACTTCACACAACTCCATTCTATGAGTTCACACACCTCCATTCTGACTTCACACACCTCCATTCTATGACTTCACACACCTCCGTTCTGACTTCACACACCTCCATTCTGTGACTTCACAAAACTCCATTCTGTGATTTCACACACCTCCATACAATGACTTCACACACCTCCATTCCATGACTTCACACACCTCCATTCTGAGTTCACACACCTCCATTCTGTGACTTCACACACCTCCATTCTGACTTCACACACCTTCATTTTATGACTTCACACACGTCCATTCTGTGACTTCTCACACCTCCATTCTATGACTTCACAGTCTTCCATTGTGACGTCACACAACTCCATTGTATGAGTTCACACATCTCCATTCTATGATTTCACACACCTCCATTCTGACTTCACACACCTCCATTCTATGACATCACAGCCCTCGAATCTGTGACTTCACTCACCTCCACTCTATGACTTCACACTCCTCCATTCTATGACTTCCCACACCTCCTTTCTATGACTTCACCCACCTCAGTCTATGACTTCACACACCTCCATTCTGACTTCACACACCTCCATTCTGTGACTTCACACACATCCATTCTGAGTTCACACACCTCCATTCTGTGACTTCACACACCTCCATTCGTTGACATCAAAAACCACCATTCTAAGACTTCACACAACTCCATTTTAACTTCACACACCTCCATTCTATGAGTTCACACACCTCCATTTTATGACTTCACACACCTCCATTCTATGACTTCACACACCTCAATTCTATGACTTCACACACCTCCATTCTATGTCTTCACACACCTCCACTCTATGACTTCAAACACCTTCATTTTTACTTCAGAAACATCCGTTCTGTGACTTCACACACCTCAATTCTGTGATTTCACACACCTTCATTCTGACTTCACACACCTCCATTCTGTGATTTCACACACCTGAATTCTGTGACTTCACACACCTCCATTCTGACTTCACACACCTTCATTCTATGACTTCACACACCTCCATTCTATGACTTCACACACCTCGCTTTTGTGACTTCACACACCTAAAGTCTATGACTTCACACACCTCCATTGTGACTTCACACACCTCCATTCTATGAGTTCACACACCTCCATTCTGACTTCACACACCTCCATTCTATGACTTCACACACCTCCGTTCTGACTTCACACACCTCCATTCTGTGACTTCACAAAATTCCATTCTGTGATTTCACACACCTCCATACTAGGACTTCACACACCTCCATTCCATGACTTCACACACCTCCATTCTGAGTTCACACACCTCCATTCTGTGACTTCACACGCCTCCATTCTGACTTCACACACATTCATTTTATGACTTCACACACGTCCAATCTGTGACTTCTCACACCTCCATTCTATGACTTCACAGTCTTCCATTGTGACGTCACACAAGACCATTGTATGAGTTCACACATCTCCAATCTATGATTTCACACACCTCCATTCTGACTTCACACACCTCCATTCTATGACATCACAGCCCTCGAATCTGTGACTTCACTCACCTCCACTCTATGACTTCACACTACTCCATTCTACGACTTCCCACACCTCCTTTCTATGACTTCACCCTTCTCAGTCTATGACTTCACACACCACCATTCTGACTTCACACACCTCCATTCTGTGACTTCACACAACTCCATTCTATGACTTCACACACCTCAATTCTAAGACTTCACACACCTCCATTCTATGACTTCACACACCTCCATTCTGTGACTTCACACACCTCCATTCTATGACTTCAAACACCTTCATTCTTACTTCACAAACATCCATTCTGTGACTTCACACACCTCCTTTCTGTGACTTCACACACCTTCATTCTGACTTCACACACCTCCATTCTCTGACTTCACACACCTCAATTCTGTGACTTGACACACCTCCATTCTGACTTCACACCCCTCAATTCTGACTTCAAACACATCCATTCTGACTTCACACAGCTCCATTCTATGAATTCACACACCTCCATTCTGTGACTTCACACACCTCTGTTTTGCCTTCACACACTTCCAATCTGTGACTTCACACACCTCCATTCTGTGACTTCACACACCTCTATTGTTTCACTTCACACACCTCCATTCTTTGACTTCACACACCGCCATTCCATGACTTCACAAACCTCCATTCTATGAGTTCACACACCTCCATTCTATGAGTTCACACACCTCCAATTTGACTTCACACATCTCCATTCTATGACTTCACACACCTTCATTCTTACTTCAAAAACATCCATTCTCTGACTTCACACACCTCCATTCTATGACTTCACAAACCTCCATTCTGTGACTTCACACACCTCCATTCTGAATTCACACACCTCCTTTCTATGACTTCACACACTTCCATTCTATGACTTCACACACCTCCATTCTGTGGCTTCACACACCTACATTCTGAGTTCACACACCTCCATTCTGTGACTTCACACACCTCCATTCTGTGACTTCACACACCTCCATTCTGTGACTTCACACACCTCGATCCTATGACTTCACACACCTCCATTCTATGAATTAACACACCTCCATTCTGTGAGTTCACAAACCTCCATTCTATGACTTCACACACCTCCATTCTGTGACTTCACACACCTCCATTCTGAGTTCACACACCTCCATTCTATGACTTCACAAACCTCCATTCTGAGTTCACAGACCTCCATTCTATGACTTCACACACTTCCATTCTATAACTTCACACACCTCCATTGTGACTTCACACACCTCAGTTCTTTGACTTCACACATCTCCATTCTATGATTTCACAAACTTCCATTCTATGACTTCACACACCTCCATTCTATGACTTCACACACCTCATTTCTGAGTTGACACACCTCCATTCTGTGATTTCACACACCTCCAATCTGACTTCACACACCTCCATTCTATGACTTCACACACCTCCATTCGTTGACATCAAAAACAACCATTCTATGACTTCACACAACTCCATTGTGACTTCACACACCTCCATTCTATGAATTCACACACCTCCATTTTATGACTTCACACACCTCCATTCTATGACTTCACACACCTCCATTCTGTGACTTCACACACCTCCATTCTATGACTTCACAAACCTCCATTCTGAGTTCACAGACCTCCATTCTATGACTTCACACACCTGCATTCTATGCCTTCACTCACCTCCATTCTGACTTCACACACCTCCATTCTGACTTCACACACCTCAATTCTGTGACTTCACACACCTGCATTCAATGATTTCACACACTTCCATTCTATGACTTCACACACCTCCATTCTGTGACTTCACACACCTCCATTCTGTGATTTCACACACCTCCAATCTGACTTCACACACCTCCATTCTATGACCTCACACACCTCCATTCGTTGACATCAAAAACACCATTCTATGACTTCACACAACTCCATATTGACTTCACACACCTCCATTCTATGAGTTCACACACCTCCATTTTATGACTTCACACACCTCCATTCTATGACTTCACACACCTCAATTCTATGACTTCACACACCTCCATTCTATGACTTCACACACCTCCATTCTGTGACTTCACACACCTCCACTCTATGACTTCAAACACCTTCATTCTTACTTCACAAACATCCATTCTGTGACTTCACACACCTCCATTCTATGACTTCACACACCTCCATTCTGTGACTTCACACACCATCTTTTTGGCTTCACTCACCTCCATTCTGTGACTTCACACACCTCCATTCTGTGACTTCACACACCTCCGTTTTGACTTCACACACTTCCATTCTGTGACTTCACACACCTCCATTCTGTGACTTCACACAGCTCTATTGTTTCACTTCTCACACCTCCATTCTTTGACTTCACACACCTCCATTGCATGACTTCACACACCTCCATTCTATGAGTTCACACACCTCCATTCTATGAGTTCACACACCTCCAATTTGACTTCACACACGTCCATTCTATGACTTCACACACCTTCATTCTTACTTCACAAACATCCATTCTGTGACTTCACACACCTCCATTCTATGACTTCACACACCTCCATTCTGTGACTTCACACACCATCTTTTTGGCTTCACTCACCTCCATTCTGTGACTTCACACACCTCCATTCTGTGACTTCACACACCTCCGTTTTGACTTCACACACTTCCATTCTGTGACTTCACACACCTCCATTCTGTGACTTCACACACCTCTATTGTTTCACTTCTCACACCTCCATTCTTTGACTTCACACACCTCCATTGCATGACTTCACACACCTCCATTCTATGAGTTCACACACCTCCATTCTATGAGTTCACACACCTCCAATTTGACTTCACACACGTCCATTCTATGACTTCACACATATTCATTCTTACTTCAGAAACATCCATTCTCTGATTTCACACACCTCCATTCTATGACTTCACAAACCTCCATTCTGTGACTTCACACACCTCCATTCTGAGTTCACACACCTCCATTCTGTGACTTCACACACCTCCATTCGTTGACATCAAAAACCACCATTCTAAGACTTCACACAACTCCATTTTAACTTCACACACCTCCATTCTATGAGTTCACACACCTCCATTTTATGACTTCACACACCTCCATTCTATGACTTCACACACCTCAATTCTATGACTTCACACACCTCCATTCTATGACTTCACACACCTCTACTCTATGACTTCAAACACCTTCATTCTTACTTCACAAACATCCATTCTGTGACTTCACACACCTCCATTCTGTGATTTCACACACCTTCATTCTGACTTCACACACCTATATTCTGTGCCTTCACACACCTCAATTCTGTGACTTCACACACCTCCATTCTGACTTCACACACCTACATTCTATGACTTCACACACCTCCATTCTATGACTTCACACACCTCCCTTTTGTGACTTCACACACCTAAATTCTATGACTTCACACACCTCCATTGTAACTTCACACACCTCCATTCTATGAGTTCACACACCTCCATTCTGACTTCACAGATCTCCATTCTATGAATTCACACACCTCCATTCTGTGGCTTCACACACCTCCATTCTGTGACTTCACACACCTGGATTCTATGACTTCACACACCTCCATTCTATGAATTCACACTCCTCCATTCTGTGATTTCACACACCTCCATTCTATGACTTCACACACCTCCATTCTGTGACTTCACACACCTCCCTTCTGAGTTCACACACCTCCATTCTATGACTTCACAAACCCCCATTCTGAGTTCACAGACCTCCATTCTATGACTTCACACACTTCCATTCTATAACTTCACACACCTCCATTGTGACTTCACACACCTCAGTTCTTTGACTTCACACATCTCCATTCTATGATTTCACAAACTTCCATTCTATGACTTCACACACCTCCATTCTATGACTTCACACACCTCATTTCTGAGTTGACACACCTCCATTCTGTGATTTCACACACCTCCAATCTGACTTCACACACCTCCATTCTATGACTTCACACACCTCCATTCGTTGACATCAAAAACAACCATTCTATGACTTCACACAACTCCATTGTGACTTCACACACCTCCATTCTATGAATTCACACACCTCCATTTTATGACTTCACACACCTCCATTCTATGACTTCACACACCTCCATTCTGTGACTTCACACACCTCCATTCTATGACTTCACAAACCTCCATTCTGAGTTCACAGACCTCCATTCTATGACTTCACACACCTGCATTCTATGCCTTCACTCACCTCCATTCTGACTTCACACACCTCCATTCTGACTTCACACACCTCAATTCTGTGACTTCACACACCTGCATTCAATGATTTCACACACTTCCATTCTATGACTTCACACACCTCCATTCTGTGACTTCACACACCTCCATTCTGTGATTTCACACACCTCCAATCTGACTTCACACACCTCCATTCTATGACCTCACACACCTCCATTCGTTGACATCAAAAACACCATTCTATGACTTCACACAACTCCATATTGACTTCACACACCTCCATTCTATGAGTTCACACACCTCCATTTTATGACTTCACACACCTCCATTCTATGACTTCACACACCTCAATTCTATGACTTCACACACCTCCATTCTATGACTTCACACACCTCCATTCTGTGACTTCACACACCTCCATTGCATGACTTCACACACCTCCATTCTATGAGTTCACACACCTCCATTCTATGAGTTCACACACCTCCAATTTGACTTCACACACGTCCATTCTATGACTTCACACACATTCATTCTTACTTCAGAAACATCCATTCTCTGATTTCACACACCTCCATTCTATGACTTCACAAACCTCCATTCTGTGACTTCACACACCTCCATTCTGAGTTCACACACCTCCATTCTGTGACTTCACACACCTCCATTCGTTGACATCAAAAACCACCATTCTAAGACTTCACACAACTCCATTTTAACTTCACACACCTCCATTCTATGAGTTCACACACCTCCATTTTATGACTTCACACACCTCCATTCTATGACTTCACACACCTCAATTCTATGACTTCACACACCTCCATTCTATGACTTCACACACCTCTACTCTATGACTTCAAACACCTTCATTCTTACTTCACAAACATCCATTCTGTGACTTCACACACCTCCATTCTGTGATTTCACACACCTTCATTCTGACTTCACACACCTATATTCTGTGCCTTCACACACCTCAATTCTGTGACTTCACACACCTCCATTCTGACTTCACACACCTACATTCTATGACTTCACACACCTCCATTCTATGACTTCACACACCTCCCTTTTGTGACTTCACACACCTAAATTCTATGACTTCACACACCTCCATTGTGACTTCACACACCTCCATTCTATGAGTTCACACACCTCCATTCTGACTTCACAGATCTCCATTCTATGACTTCACACACCTCCGTTCTGACTTCACACACCTCCATTCTTTGACTTCACAAAACTCCATTCTGTGATTTCACACACCTCCATACTATGACTTCACACACCTCCATTCCATGACTTCACACACCTCCATTCTGAGTTCACACACCTCCATTCTGTGACTTCACACACCTCCATTCTGACTTCACACACCTTCATTTTATGACTTCACACACGTCCATTCTGTGACTTCTCACACCTCCATTCTATGACTTCACAGCCTTCCATTGTGACGTCACACAACTCCATTGTATGAGTTCACACATCTCCATTCTATGATTTCACACACCTCCATTCTGACTTCACACACCTCCATTCTATGACATCACAGCCCTCGAATCCGTGACTTCACTCACCTCCACTCTATGACTCCACACTCCTCCATTCTATGACTTCCCACACCTCCTTTCTATGACTTCACCCACCTCAGTCTATGACTTCACACACCTCCATTCTGACTTCACACACCTCCATTCTGTGACTTCACACACCTACATTCTGAATTCATACACCTCCATTCTGTGACTTCACACACCTCCATTCTGTGATTTCACACACCTCCAATATGACTTCACACACCTCAATACTATGACTTCACACACCTCCATTCGTTGACATCAAAAAACACCATTCTATGACTTCACACAACTCCATTCTGACTTCACACACCTCCATTCTATGAGTTCACACACCTCCATTTTATGACTTCACACGCCTCAATTCTATGACTTCACACACCTCCATTCTATGACTTCACACACCTCCATTCTGTGACTTCACACACCTCCGTTTTAACTTCACACACTTCCATTCTGTGACTTCACACACCTCCATTCTGTGACTTCACACACCTCTATTGTTTCACTTCACACAACTCCATTGTTTGACTTCACACACCTCCATTCCATGACTTCACACACCTCCATTCTATGAGTTCACACACCTGCATTCTATGAGTTCACACACCTCCAATTTGACTTCACATACCTCCATTCTATGACTTCACACACATTCATTCTTACTTCAGAAACATCCCTTCTCTGACTTCACACACCTCCATTCTATGACTTCACACACCTCCATTCTGAGTTCACACACCTCCATTCTATGACTTCACAAACCTGCATTCTGAGTTCACAGACCTCTATTGTATGACTTCACACACCTCCATTCTATGACTTCACTCACCTCCATTCTGACTTCACACACCTCCATTCTGACTTCACACACCTCAATTCTGTGACTTCACACACCTCCATTCTATGATTTCACACACTTCCATTCTATGACTTCACACACCTCCATTCTGTGGCTTCACACACCTACATTCTGAGTTTACACACCTCCATTCTGTGACTTCACACACCTCCATTCTGTGATTTCACACACCTCCAATCTGACTTCACACACCTCCATTCTATGACTTCACACACCTCTATTCGTTGACATCAAAAAACACCATTCTATGACTTCACACAACTCCATTTTGACTTCACACACCTCCATTCTATGAGTTCACACACCTCCATTTTATGACTTCACACACCTCCATTCTATGACTTCACACACCTGCATTCTGTGATTTCACACACCTCCAATCACACTTCACACACCTCCATTCTGTGTCTTCACACACCTCCATTCTATGACTTCAAACACCTTCATTCTTACTTCACAAACATCCATTCTGTGACTTCACACACCTCCATTCTCTGACTTCACACACCTTCATTCTGACTTCACACACCTCCATTCTGTGACTTCACTCACCTCAATTCTGTGACTTCACACACCTCCATTCTGTGACTTCACACACCTCCATTCTATGATTTCACACACCTTCATTCTATGACTTCACACACCTCCATTCTGTGACTTCACACACCACCTTTTTGACTTCACACACCTCCATTCTGTGACTTCACACACCTCCATTCTGTGACTTCACACACCTCTGTTTCGACTTCACACACCTCTATTGTTTCACTTCACACACCTCCATTCTTTGACTTCACACACCTCCATTCCATGACTTCACACACCTCCATTATATGAGTTCACAAACCTCCATTCTATGAGTTCACACACCTCCAATTTGACTTCACACACCTCCATTCTATGACTTCACACACCTTCACTCTTACTTCAGAAACATCCATTCTCTGACTTCACACACCTCCCTTCTATGACTTCACAAACCTCCATTCTGTGACTTCACACACCTCCATTCTGAGTTCACACACCTCCATTCTGTGACTTCACACACCTCCATTCTTCCTTCACACACCTCCATTCTATGACTTCACACACCTCCATTCTATGACTTCACACACCTCAATTCTATGACTTCACACACCTCCATTCTATGACTTCACACACCTCCATTCTGTGACTTCACACACCTCCACTCTATGACTTCAAACACCTTCATTCTTACTTCACAAACATCCATTCTGTGACTTCACACACCTCCATTCTATGACTTCACACACCTCCATTCTGTGACTTCACACACCATCTTTTTGGCTTCACACACCTCCATTCTGTGACTTCACACACCTCCATTCTGTGACTTCACACACCTCCGTTTTGACTTCACACACTTCCATTCTGTGACTTCACACACCTCCATTCTGTGACTTCACACACCTCTATTGTTTCACTTCTCACACCTCCATTCTTTGACTTCACACACCTCCATTGCATGACTTCACACACCTCCATTCTATGAGTTCACACACCTCCATTCTATGAGTTCACACACCTCCAATTTGACTTCACACACGTCCATTCTATGACTTCACACACATTCATTCTTACTTCAGAAACATCCATTCTCTGACTTCACACACCTCCATTCTATGACTTCACAAACCTCCATTCTGTGACTTCACACACCTCCATTCTGAGTTCACACACCTCCATTCTGTGACTTCACACACCTCCATTCGTTGACATCAAAAACCACCATTCTAAGACTTCACACAACTCCATTTTAACTTCACACACCTCCATTCTATGAGTTCACACACCTCCATTTTATGACTTCACACACCTCCATTCTATGACTTCACACACCTCAATTCTATGACTTCACACACCTCCATTCTATGACTTCACACACCTCTACTCTATGACTTCAAACACCTTCATTCTTACTTCACAAACATCCATTCTGTGACTTCACACACCTCCATTCTGTGATTTCACACACCTTCATTCTGACTTCACACACCTATATTCTGTGCCTTCACACACCTCAATTCTGTGACTTCACACACCTCCATTCTGACTTCACACACCTACATTCTATGACTTCACACACCTCCATTCTATGACTTCACACACCTCCCTTTTGTGACTTCACACACCTAAATTCTATGACTTCACACACCTCCATTGTGACTTCACACACCTCCATTCTATGAGTTCACACACCTCCATTCTGACTTCACAGATCTCCATTCTATGACTTCACACACCTCCGTTCTGACTTCACACACCTCCATTCTTTGACTTCACAAAACTCCATTCTGTGATTTCACACACCTCCATACTATGACTTCACACACCTCCATTCCAGGACTTCACACACCTCCATTCTGAGTTCACACACCTCCATTCTGTGACTTCACACACCTCCATTCTGACTTCACACACCTTCATTTTATGACTTCACACACGTCCATTCTGTGACTTCTCACACCTCCATTCTATGACTTCACAGCCTTCCATTGTGACGTCACACAACTCCATTGTATGAGTTCACACATCTCCATTCTATGATTTCACACACCTCCATTCTGACTTCACACACCTCCATTCTATGACATCACAGCCCTCGAATCCGTGACTTCACTCACCTCCACTCTATGACTTCACACTCCTCCATTCTATGACTTCCCACACCTCCTTTCTATGACTTCACCCACCTCAGTCTATGACTTCACACACCTCCATTCTGACTTCACACACCTCCATTCTGTGACTTCACACACCTACATTCTGAATTCACACACCTCCATTCTGTGACTTCACACACCTCCATTCTGTGATTTCACACACCTCCAATATGACTTCACACACCTCAATACTATGACTTCACACACCTCCATTCGTTGACATCAAAAAACACCATTCTATGACTTCACACAACTCCATTCTGACTTCACACACCTCCATTCTATGAGTTCACACACCTCCATTTTATGACTTCACACGCCTCAATTCTATGACTTCACACACCTCCATTCTATGACTTCACACACCTCCATTCTGTGACTTCACACACCTCCGTTTTGACTTCACACACTTCCATTCTGTGACTTCACACACCTCCATTCTGTGACTTCACACACCTCTATTGTTTCACTTCACACAACTCCATTGTTTGACTTCACACACCTCCATTCCATGACTTCACACACCTCCATTCTATGAGTTCACACACCTGCATTCTATGAGTTCACACACCTCCAATTTGACTTCACATACCTCCATTCTATGACTTCACACACATTCATTCTTACTTCAGAAACATCCCTTCTCTGACTTCACACACCTCCATTCTATGACTTCACACACCTCCATTCTGAGTTCACACACCTGCATTCTATGACTTCACAAACCTGCATTCTGAGTTCACAGACCTCTATTGTATGACTTCACACACCTCCATTCTATGACTTCACTCACCTCCATTCTGACTTCACACACCTCCATTCTGACTTCACACACCTCAATTCTGTGACTTCACACACCTCCATTCTATGATTTCACACACTTCCATTCTATGACTTCACACACCTCCATTCTGTGGCTTCACACACCTACATTCTGAGTTTACACACCTCCATTCTGTGACTTCACACACCTCCATTCTGTGATTTCACACACCTCCAATCTGACTTCACACACCTCCATTCTATGACTTCACACACCTCTATTCGTTGACATCAAAAAACACCATTCTATGACTTCACACAACTCCATTTTGACTTCACACACCTCCATTCTATGAGTTCACACACCTCCATTTTATGACTTCACACACCTCCATTCTATGACTTCACACACCTGCATTCTGTGATTTCACACACCTCCAATCACACTTCACACACCTCCATTCTGTGTCTTCACACACCTCCATTCTATGACTTCAAACACCTTCATTCTTACTTCACAAACATCCATTCTGTGACTTCACACACCTCCATTCTCTGACTTCACACACCTTCATTCTGACTTCACACACCTCCATTCTGTGACTTCACTCACCTCAATTCTGTGACTTCACACACCTCCATTCTGTGACTTCACACACCTCCATTCTATGATTTCACACACCTTCATTCTATGACTTCACACACCTCCATTCTGTGACTTCACACACCACCTTTTTGACTTCACACACCTCCATTCTGTGACTTCACACACCTCTGTTTCGACTTCACACACCTCTATTGTTTCACTTCACACACCTCCATTCTTTGACTTCACACACCTCCATTCCATGACTTCACACACCTCCATTATATGAGTTCACAAACCCCCATTCTATGAGTTCACACACCTCCAATTTGACTTCACACACCTCCATTCTATGACTTCACACACCTTCATTCTTACTTCAGAAACATCCATTCTCTGACTTCACACACCTCCCTTCTATGACTTCACAAACCTCCATTCTGTGACTTCACACACCTCCATTCTGAGTTCACACACCTCCATTCTGTGACTTCACACACCTCCATTCTTCCTTCACACACCTCCATTCTATGACTTCACACACTTCCATTCTATGACTTCACACACCTCCATTCTGTGGCTTCACACACCTCCATTCTGTGACTTCACACACCTCGATCCTATGACTTCACAACTCCATTCTATGAATTCACACACCTCCATTCTGTGATTTCACACACCTCCATTCTATGACTTCACACACCTCCATTCTGTGACTTCACACACCTCCCTTCTGAGTTCACACACCTCCATTCTATGACTTCACAAACCCCCATTCTGAGTTCACAGACCTCCATTCTATAACTTCACACACTTCCATTCTATAACTTCACACACCTCCATTCTGACTTCACACAACTCAGTTCTTTGACTTCACACACCTCCATTCTATGATTTCACAAACTTCCATTCTATGTCTTCACACACCTCCATTCTATGACTTCACACACCTCATTTCTGAGTTGACACACCTCCATTCTGTGATTTCACACACCTACAATCTGACTTCACACACCTCCATTCTATGACTTCACACACCTCCATTCGTTGACATCAAAAACAACCATTCTATGACTTCACACAACTCCATTGTGACTTCACACACCTCCATTCTATGAATTCACACACCTCCATTTTATGACTTCACACACCTCCATTCTATGACTTCACACACCTCCATTCTGTGACTTCACACACCTCCATTCTATGACTTCACAAACCTCCATTCTGAGTTCACAGACCTCCATTCTATGACTTCACACACCTGCATTCTATGCCTTCACTCACCTCCATTCTGTGACTTCACACACCTTCATTCTGACTTCACACACCTCCATTCTGAGACTTCACACACCTCAATTCTGTGACTTCACACACCTCCATTCTGTGACTTCACATACCTCCATTCTATGATTACACACACCTCCATTCTATGACTTCACACACCTCCATTCTGTGACTTCACACACCATCTTTTTGACTTCACACACCTCCATTCTGTGACTTCACACACCTCAATTCTGTGACTTCACACACCTCCATTCAATGATTTCACACACTTCCATTCTATGATTTCACACACCTCCATTCTGTGACTTCACACACCTCCATTCTGTGATGTCACAAACCTCCAATCTGACTTCACACACCTCCATTCTATGACCTCACACATCTCCATTCGTTGACATCAAAAAACACCATTCTATGACTTCACACAACTCCATTTTGACTTCACACACCTCCATTCTATGAGTTCACACACCTCCATTTTATGACTTCACACACCTCCATTCTATGACTTCACACACCTCCATTCTGTGACTTCACACACCTCCACTCTGTGACTTCAAACACCTTCATTCTTACTTCACAAACATCCATTCTGTGACTTCACACACCTCCATTCTGTGACTTCACACACCTTCATTCTGACTTCACACACCTCCATTCTGTGACTTCACACACCTCCACTCTGTGACTTCAAACACCTTCATTCTTACTTCACAAACATCCATTCTGTGACTTCACACACCTCCATTCTGTGACTTCACACACCTTCATTCTGACTTCACACACCTCCATTCTGTGACTTCACACACCTCAATTCTGTGACTTCACACACCTCCATTCTGACTTCACATACCTCCATTCTATGATTTCACACACCTCCATTCTATGACTTCACACACCTCCATTCTCTGACTTCACACACCATATTTTTGACTTCACACACCTCCATTCTGTGACTTCACATACCTCTATTCTGTGACTTCACACACCTCCGTTTTGACTTCACACACTTCCATTCTGTGAATTCACACACCTCCATTCTGTGACTTCACACACCTCTATTGTTTCACTTCTCACACCTCCATTCTTTGACTTCACACACCTCCATTCCATGACTTCACACACCTCCATTCTATGAGTTCACACACCTCCATTCTATGAGTTCACACACCTCCAATTTGACTTCATACACCTCCATTCTATGACTTCACACACATTCATTCTTACTTCAGAAACATCCATTCTCTGACTTCATACACCTCCATTCTATGACTTCACAAACCTCCATTCTGTGACTTCACATACCTCCATTCTGAGTTCACACACCTCCATTCTGTGACTTCACACACCTCCATTCGTTGACATCAAAAACCACCATTCTAAGACTTCACACAACTCCATTTTAACTTCACACACCTCAATTCTATGAGTTCACACACCTCCATTTTATGACCACACACCTCCATTCTATGACTTCACACACCTCAGTTCTATGACTTCACACACCTCCATTCTATGACTTCACACACCTCCACTCTATGACTTCAAACACCTTCATTCTTACTTCACAAACATCCATTCTGTGACTTCAGACACCTCCATTCTGTGATTTCACACACCTTCATTCTGACTTCACACACCTATATTCTGTGACTTCACACACCTCCATTCTGTGACTTCACACACCTTCATTCTGACTTCACACACCTCCATTCTGTGACTTCACACACCTCCACTCTGTGACTTCAAACACCTTCATTCTTACTTCACAAACATCCATTCTGTGACTTCACACACCTCCATTCTGTGACTTCACACACCTTCATTCTGACTTCACACACCTCCATTCTGTGACTTCACACACCTCAATTCTGTGACTTCACACACCTCCATTCTGACTTCACATACCTCCATTCTATGATTTCACACACCTCCATTCTATGACTTCACACACCTCCATTCTCTGACTTCACACACCATATTTTTGACTTCACACACCTCCATTCTGTGACTTCACATACCTCTATTCTGTGACTTCACACACCTCCGTTTTGACTTCACACACTTCCATTCTGTGAATTCACACACCTCCATTCTGTGACTTCACACACCTCTATTGTTTCACTTCTCACACCTCCATTCTTTGACTTCACACACCTCCATTCCATGACTTCACACACCTCCATTCTATGAGTTCACACACCTCCATTCTATGAGTTCACACACCTCCAATTTGACTTCATACACCTCCATTCTATGACTTCTCACACATTCATTCTTACTTCAGAAACATCCATTCTCTGACTTCATACACCTCCATTCTATGACTTCACAAACCTCCATTCTGTGACTTCACATACCTCCATT
>JANJXV010002559.1:0-20000 GCA_024803745.1 Megascapheus bottae
GGTCAGGGTAAGGATTAGGGTTAGGGTTAGGTTTAGGGTAAGTGTTAAGGTTAGGGTTAGGTTTAGGTTTAGGTTTACGGTAAGGGTTAGGGTTAGGGTTAGGGTTAGGGGTTAGGGTTAGGGTTAGGTTTAGGTTTAGGGTTAGGGTTAGCTTATGGGTAAGGGTTAGGTTTAGGGTTAGGGTTAGGTTTAGGGTTAGGGTTAGGGTAAAGGTTAGGGTTAGGGATAAGGTTGACATTAGGGTTAGGGTTAGGGTAAGGGTTACGGTTAGGGTTAGGGTTAGAGTTAGGGTTAGGGTTAGGGTAAGGGTAAGGTTTAGGGTTAGGTTTAGGGTTAGGATAAGGGTTAGGGTTAGGGTTAGGTTTAGTGTAAGCGTAAGTGTTAGGGTTAGGGTTAGGGTTAGGTATAGGGTAAGGGTTAGGGTTAGGGTCAGGTTTAGGTTTAGGGTTGGAGTTAAGGTTAGGGTTAGGGTGAGGGTAAGGGTAAGGGTTAGGGTTAGGTTTAGGGTTAGGGTTAAGGTTATGGTTAGGGTTCGGTTTAGGGTTAGGATTAGGGTAAGGGTAAGGGATAGGGTTAGGTTTAGGGTTGGGGTTAAGGTTAGGTTTGGGGTTAGGTTAATGGTAAGCATTAGCGTTAGGGTTAGGGTTAGGGTAAGGGTTAGGGTTAGGGTTAGGGTACGGTTAGGGTTAGGGTTAGATTTACGTTTACAATAAGGGTTAGGGTTAGGGTTATTTTAAGCATAAGTGTTAGGGTTAGGGTTAGGGTTAGGGTAAAGTTTAGGGATAGGGTTAGGGTTAGGGTAAGGGTAAGTGTTAGACTTAGGGGTAGGGTTAGGGTTAGGGTAAGTGTTAGGGAAAGGGTTAGGGTTAGGTTAGGTTTAGGGTTGGGGTTCAGGTTAGGGTTAGGTTTAGGGTAAGTGTAAGTGATAGGGTTAGGGTTAGGTTTAGGGTTAGGGTAAGTGTTAGGGTTAGGGTTAGGGTAAGGGTAAGTGTTAGGGTTATGTTTAAGGTTAGGGTTAGGGGTTAGGGTTAGGGTAAGTGTTAGGGTGAGGGTTAGGGTTAGGGTTAGGTTTAGGGTTGAGGTTAAGTTTAGGGTTAGGATTAGGGTAAGGGTAAGTATTAGGGTTACACTAAGTGTTATTGTTAAGTTTAGGGTTAGGGTTAGGGTTAGGGTTAAGGTTAGGGTTTGGGTTAGGTTTAGGGTTAGGGTTAAGTGTTAGGGTTAGGGTTAGTGTTAGGGTTAGGTTTAGAGTTAGGGTGGGGGTAAGGGTAAGGTTTAGGGTTAGGGTTAGGGTTAGGTTTAGGGTGAGGGTTAGGGAAAGGGTAAGGGTTAGGGTTAGGGTTAGGGTTAAGGTTAGGTTTAACGTTAGGTTTAGGGTTAGGGTTAGGGTTAGGTTTAGGGTTAGGGTTTGAGTAAGGGTAAGGGTTAGGATTAGGGTTAGGGTAGGTTTAGGGAAAGGGTATGGGTTAGGGGTAGGATTAGGTTTATGGTAAGGATTAGTGTTAGGGTTAGGGTTAGGGTAAGTGTTAGGTTTAGGGTTATGATTAGCATTAAGTTTAGGGTTAGGGTTAGGGTAAGGATAAGGGTAAGGGTTAGGGTTAGGGTTAGGGTTACGGTTAGGGTTAGTGTTAGGTTAAGGGTTAGGGTTAGGGTAAGGATAAGAGTTAGGGTTAGTGTTAGGGTTACGGTTAGGGTTAGGGTAAGGGTTAAAGTTAGGGTTAGGGTTAAAATAAGTTTAAGTGTTAGGGGTAGGGTTAGGGTTAAGGTTAGGGTTACGGTTAGGGTAAGTGTTAGGGTAAGGGTTAGGTTTAGGGTTGAGGTTAAGGTTAAGGTTAAGGTTAGTTTAAGGATAAGGGTTAGGGTTAGGGTAAGCGTTAGGTTTAGGGTAAGGGTTAGGGTTAGCGTAAAGGTAAGGGTTAGGGTTATGGTTAGCATTAGGGTTAGGGGTTAGGGTTAGGGTAAGGGTAAGGTTTAGTGTTACTGTTAGCGTTAGGGTTAAGGTTAATGTTAGCGTAAGCGTAAATGCTAGGGATAGGGTTAGGGTTAGGGTAACGGTAATTATTAGGGTTAGGGTTAGGGTTAGGGTAAGGGTTAGGGATAGGGTTAGGGTTAGGGTATGGGTAAGTTTAGGGTTACGGTTAGGGTTAGGGTTAGGGTTTGGGTAAGTCTTAGGGTAAGGGTTAGGGTTAGGTTTAGGTTTAGGGTTGTGGTGCAGGTAATGTTAGCGTTAGGGTCAGCGTAAGTGTTAGGTTTAGGGTTAGGTTTAGGGTAAGTGTTAGGGTTAAGGTTAGGGTTAGGTTTAGGGTAAGGGTAAGGGTTAGGGTTAGGGTTAGGGTTAGGGGTTAGGGTTAGGGTTAGGTTTAGGGTTAGGGTTATGATAAGGGTAAGGGTTAGGTTTAGGGTTAGGTTTAGGGTAAGGGTAAGGGTTAGGGTTAGAGTTAGGGTCAAGGTTGACCTTAGGTTTAGGGTTAGGGTAAGGGTTAGGGTTAGGATTAAGGTTGAGGTAGGGTTACGGTTAGCGTTAGGGTTAGGGTTAGGATTAGGGTTAGGGTAAGGTTTAGGGTTAGGGGTAGGGTTCGGGTTAGGGTTAGGGTAAGGCTAATGGGTAGGGTTAGGGTTAGGGTTAAGGTTGAGGTTAGGGTTATGGTTAGAGTAAGGTGTATGGTTAGCGTTAGGGTAAGTGTTAGGTTTAGGGTTAGGGTTAGGGTTAGAGTTAGGGTTAGGTTTAGGGTTAGGGAAAGGGTTATGGTTAGGGTAAGGGTTAGGGTTAGGGTAAGGGTTAGGGTAGGGTTTAGGGTGAGGGTTAGGTTTAGGTAAGGGTAAGAGTTAGGGTAAGGATTAGGGTTAGGTTTAGGGTAAGGGTTAGGTTTAGGGTTTGGGTTAAGGTTAGGTTTAGGGTTAGGGTAGGTTTCATTATTAGGGTTAGGGTTAGGGTTATGCTTAGGGTTAGGGTTAGGGTTAGGGTTAGGATTAGGTTTAGATTATGGTTACAGTTAGGTTTAGGGTTAGGGTTAGGGTAAGGTTATGTGTTAGGGTTAGGGTTAGGGTTAGGGTTAGGTTTAGGGGTTAGCGGTAGTGTTAGGGTTAGGTTAAGGGTTAGGGTTAGGGTTAGGGTTACGATAAGGGTTAGGGTTAGGGTTAGGGTAAGGGAAACTAGTAGGGTTAGGGTTAGTTTTAGCGTTAGGGTAAGGGTAAGGGTTAGGGTTAGGGTTAGGTTTAGGTTTAGGTTTGATCTTAAGATTAGGGTTAGGTTTTGGTTAACAGTATGGTTAGGGTTAGGGTTAGGGTTAGGATAAGAGTTAGGGTTTGGGTTAGGGTTAGGGTAAGGGTATGGGTTAGGTTTAGGGTTAGGGTTAGGTTTAGTGTTAGGGTTAGGAAAAGAGTAAGGGTTAGGGTTAGGGTTAGGTTTAAGGTTAGGGTTAGAGTTAGGGTTAGGGTTAGGTTTAAGGTTGAGGTTAGTGTTAGTGTTAGAGTAAGGTTTAGGGATAGGGTTAGGGTAAAAGTTAGGGTTAGAGTTAGGGTTAGGGTTAGAGTTAGGGTTAGGGTTAGGGTAAGGGTAAGCGTAAGTGTTAGGGTTAGGGTTAGGTTCGGGATAGGGTAAGGTTTAGGGTTAGGGTTAGGGTTAGGTTTAGTGTTAGGATAAGGGTTAGGGTTATGGTTAGGGTTAGTTTAAGCGTAAGTGTTAGGGTTAGGGTTAGGGTTAGGGATAGGGTAAGGGTTAGGGTTAGGGTTAGATTTGGTTTAGGGTTAGGAAAAGTGTAAGGGTTAGGGTTAGGGTTATGGTAAGGGAAAGGGTTAGAGTTAGGGTTAGGGTTAGGGTTAAGGTTAGGGTTAGAGTTAGGATTAGGGTTAGGGTAAGGTTTAGGGTTAGGGTTAGTGTATGGGGTAGGTTTAGGGTTATGGTTAGGGTTAGAGTTAGGTTTAGGGTTAGGGTAAGGCTAAGGGTAAGGTTAGGGTTAGTGTTAATGCTAGGGTAAGGTTAAGGGTTAGGGTTATGGGTTAGGGTTAGGGTTAGGTTTAGGGTTAGGGTTATGATAAGGGTAAGGGTTAGGTTTAGGGTTAGGTTTAGGGTAAGGGTAAGGGTTAGGGTTAGAGTTAGGGTCAAGGTTGACCTTAGGTTTAGGGTTAGGGTAAGGGTTAGGGTTAGGATTAAGGTTGAGGTAGGGTTACGGTTAGCGTTAGGGTTAGGGTTAGGATTAGGGTTAGGGTAAGGTTTAGGGTTAGGGTAGGGTTCGGGTTAGGGTTAGGGTAAGGCTAATGGGTAGGGTTAGGGTTAGGGTTAAGGTTGAAGTTAGGGTTATGGTTAGAGTAAGGTGTATGGTTAGCGTTAGGGTAAGTGTTAGGTTTAGGGTTAGGGTTAGGGTTAGAGTTAGGGTTAGGTTTAGGGTTAGGGAAAGGGTTATGGTTAGGGTAAGGGTTAGGGTTAGGGTAAGGGTTAGGGTAGGGTTTAGGGTGAGGGTTAGGTTTAGGTAAGGGTAAGAGTTAGGGTAAGGATTAGGGTTAGGTTTAGGGTAAGGGTTAGGTTTAGGGTTTGGGTTAAGGTTAGGTTTAGGGTTAGGGTAGGTTTCATTATTAGGGTTAGGGTTAGGGTTATGCTTAGGGTTAGGGTTAGGGTTAGGGTTAGGATTAGGTTTAGATTATGGTTACAGTTAGGTTTAGGGTTAGGGTTAGGGTAAGGTTATGTGTTAGGGTTAGGGTTAGGGTTAGGGTTAGGTTTAGGGGTTAGCGGTAGTGTTAGGGTTAGGTTAAGGGTTAGGGTTAGGGTTAGGGTTACGATAAGGGTTAGGGTTAGGGTTAGGGTAAGGGAAACTATTAGGGTTAGGGTTAGTTTTAGCGTTAGGGTAAGGGTAAGGGTTAGGGTTAGGGTTAGGTTTAGGTTTAGGTTTGATCTTAAGATTAGGGTTAGGTTTTGGTTAACAGTATGGTTAGGGTTAGGGTTAGGGTTAGGATAAGAGTTAGGGTTTGGGTTAGGGTTAGGGTAAGGGTATGGGTTAGGTTTAGGGTTAGGGTTAGGTTTAGTGTTAGGGTTAGGAAAAGAGTAAGGGTTAGGGTTAGGGTTAGGTTTAAGGTTAGGGTTAGAGTTAGGGTTAGGGTTAGGTTTAAGGTTGAGGTTAGTGTTAGTGTTAGAGTAAGGTTTAGGGATAGGGTTAGGGTAAAAGTTAGGGTTAGAGTTAGGGTTAGGGTTAGAGTTAGGGTTAGGGTTAGGGTAAGGGTAAGCGTAAGTGTTAGGGTTAGGGTTAGGTTCGGGATAGGGTAAGGTTTAGGGTTAGGGTTAGGGTTAGGTTTAGTGTTAGGATAAGGGTTAGGGTTATGGTTAGGGTTAGTTTAAGCGTAAGTGTTAGGGTTAGGGTTAGGGTTAGGGATAGGGTAAGGGTTAGGGTTAGGGTTAGATTTGGTTTAGGGTTAGGAAAAGTGTAAGGGTTAGGGTTAGGGTTATGGTAAGGGAAAGGGTTAGAGTTAGGGTTAGGGTTAGGGTTAAGGTTAGGGTTAGAGTTAGGATTAGGGTTAGGGTAAGGTTTAGGGTTAGGGTTAGTGTATGGGGTAGGTTTAGAGTTATGGTTAGGGTTAGAGTTAGGTTTAGGGTTAGGGTAAGGCTAAGGGTAAGGTTAGGGTTAGTGTTAATGCTAGGGTAAGGTTAAGGGTTAGGGTTATGGGTTAGGGTTAGGGTTACGGTTACTGTAGAGTTAGGGTTAGGGTTAGATTTAGGGTTAGGGTAAGGGTTAGGATTAGGGTTAGGGTTATTGTAAGCATAAGTGTTAGGGTTAGGGTTAGGGTCAGGGTAAAGGTTAGGGATAGGTTTAGGGTTAGGGTAAGGGTAAGTTTTAGCGTTAGGGTTAGGGTAATGGTTAGTGTTACTGTTAGGGAAAGGGTTAGGGTTAGGGTTTGGTTTACGGTTGGGGTTCAGGTTAGGGTTAGGGTTACTGTAAGGGTAAGGGTTAGGGTTAGGGGTAGGGTTAGGGTAAGTGTTAGGGTTAGGGTTAGGGTAAGGGTAAGGGTTAGGCTTAGGGTTAGAGTTAGGGGTTAGGGTTAGGGTTAGCGTTAGGTTTAGGGTTAGGGTTAGGGTGAGGGTAAGGGTTAGGTTTAGGGTTAGGGTTAGGTTTAGGGTTAGGGTTAGGGTGAGGGTAAGGGTTAGTTTTAGGGTTAGGGTTAGGGTTAGGGTGAGGGTAAGGGTTAGGGTTAGGTTTAGGGGTAGGGTTACTGTAAGGGTTAGGATTAGGGTTAAGGTTAAGGTTGAGGTTAGGGTGACGTTTAGGGTTAGAGTACAGGTTAGGGTTAGGGTAACGGTTAGGGTTAGGGATAGTGGTAGGGTTAGGGTTAGGGAGAGGGTAAGGGGTAGGGTTAGGGTTAGGGATAAGGTTAAGGTTGAGTTTAGGGTTAGGTTTAGAGTAAGGTTTAGGGATAGGGTAACGGTTAGGGTTAGGGTAAGAGTTAGGGTTAGGTTTAGTGTTAGCGTTAGGGTTAGGGATTAGGGTTAGGGTTAGGGTTAGGTTTAGTGTTAGGGTTAGGGTAAGGGTAAGGTTAGGGGTAGGTTTAGGGTTAGGATTAGGATTAGTGTTAGGGTTAATGTTGAAGGTAGGGTTAGGGTTAGGCTTAGAGTAAGGGTTAGGGTTAGGGTTAGGGTTCAGGTTAGGGGTTAGGATTAGGGTTATAGTTAGGGTTAGGGGTTAGTGTTAGGGTGAGTGTTAGGGTAGGGTTAAGTTTAGGGTAAGAATTAGGGTAAGGGTAAGGTTTAGGGTTATTGTTAAGGTTAGGGTTAAGGTTAGGGTTAGGGTAAGGGTTAGGGATAGGGATAGGGTTAGGGTAAGTTTTAGGGTAAAGGTTAGGGTTAGGGTTAGGTTTAGGATTAGGTTTCAGGTTAGGCTTAGGGTTAGGGTAAGTGTAAGGTTTAGGGTTAGGGTTAGGGTTAGGGTAAGTGTTAGGGTTAGGGTTAGGGTTAGGGTTAGGTTAAGGGTAAGGGTTAGGGTTAGCGTTAGGGTTAGGGTTAGGGGTCAGGGTTAGGGTTAGGGTTAGGTTTAGGGTTAGGGTTAGGGTAAGAGTAAGGGTTAGAGTTAGGTTTAGGGTTAGGTTTAGGGTTAGGGTTAGGGTAAGGGTTATTGTTAGGGTTAGGGTTAGAGTTAGGGTTACGGGTGATGTTAGGGTTAGGGTAAGGGGTAGGGTTAGGGTTAAGTTTGAGTTTAGTGTTACGTTTTGGGTTAGGGTACAGGTTAGGGTTAGGGTAAGGTTTAGGGTTAGGGGTAGGGGTAGGGTTAGTGTTAGGGTAAGGGTAAGGGTTAGGGTTAGGTTTAGGGTTAAGGTTGAGTTTAGGGTTAGGGTTAGAGTAAGGTTTAAGGATAGGGTAAGGGTTAGGGTTAGGGTTGGGGTTAGGTTTAGTGTTAGAGTTAGGGTTAGGGTAAGGGTAAGTGTTAGGTTTATGTTTAGGGTTAGGGTTAGGGTAAGGGTTAAGGTTAGGGCTTAGGGTTAGTGGTAGGGTTAGGTTAAGGGTTAGGGTTAGGGTTAGGATAAGGGTTAGGGTTAGGGTAAGGAAAGTGTTAGGGTTAGGATTAGGTATAGCGTAAGGGTAAGGGTAAGGGTTAGGGTTATAGTTAGGGTTAGGTTTAGGATTGGGGTTAAGGTTAGGGTTAGGGTTAGGGTAACGGTAAGGGTTAGTGTTAGGGTTAGGGTTAGGGTAAGAGTTAGGGTTAGGGTGAGGGTTAGGGTTAGGGTAAGGGTAAGGGTTAGGTTTAGGGTTAGGGTTAAGTGTTAGGGTTAGGGTTACTGTTAGGGTTAGGGTTAGAGTTAGAGTGAGGGTAAGGGTAAGGTTTAGGGTTAGGGTTAGAGTTAGGTTTAGGGTTAGGGTTAGGGAAAGGGTAAGTGTTTGGGTTAGTGTTAGGATTAAGTTTAGGGTTAGTGTTAGGATTTGGGTTAGGGTTAGGGTTAGGTTTAGGGTTAAGTTTTGGGTAAGGGTAAGGGTTAGGGTTAGGGTTAGGGTATGCTTAGGGAAAGGGTAAGGGTTAGGATTAGGCTTATGGTTAGGGTAAGGATTAGGGTTAGGGTTAGGGGAATGGTTAGGTTTAGGGTTATGGTTAGCATTAAGTTTAGGGTTAGGGTTATGGTAAGGGTAAGGTTAAGTTTTAGGGTTAGGGTTACGGTTACGGTTAGGGTTAGGGGTTAGGGTTAGTGTTAGTTTTAGGGTTAGGTTTAGGGTAAGGATAAGAGTTAGGGTTAGGGTTAGGGTTAGTGTTAGTGTTAGGGTAAGTGTTAGGTTTAGGGTTCCGGTTATTGTTAGGGTTAGGGTAAGGGTAAGTGTTAGGGTTAGAGTTAGGGTTAGGGTAAGTGTTAGAGTAAGGGTTAGGGTTAGGGTTAGGTTTAGGGTTGAGGTTAAGTTTAAGGTTAGGGTTAGGGAAAGGGCAAGGGTTACGGTTAGGGTAAGCGTTAGGGTTAGGTGAAGGGTTAGGGTTAGGGTTGGCGTTAGTGTTAGAGTTAGGGTTAGGGTTAGGGCAAGGTAAGGGTTAGGGTTATGGTTAGGGTTAGGGTGAGGGTAAGGGTTAGGGTTAGGGGTTAGGGTTAGTGTTAGGGTTAGGTTAGGTTTAAGTTTAGGGTTAGGGTTAGATTAGGGTTAGGATAAGGGTTAGGGTTAGGGTTAGGGTAAGGGAAAGTGTTAGGGTTAGGGTTAGGTTTAGCGTTAGGGTAAGGGTAAGGGTCAGGGTTAGGGTTAGTGTTAGGTTTAGGATTGGGGTTAAGGTTAGTGTTAGGGTAGGGTAACGGTAAGGGTTAGTGTTAGGGTTAGGGTTAGGGTAAGAATTAGGGTTAGGGTTAGGGTTAGGTAAGTGTAAGGGTTAGGTTTAGGGTTAGGGTTATGTGTTAGGATTAGGGTTAGTGTTAGGGTTAGGTTAGAGTTAGGGTGAGGGTAAGGGTAAGGTTTAGGGTTTGGCTTAGGGTTAGGTTTAGGGTTAGGGTTAGGGAATGGGTAAGGGTTAGGGTTAGGGTTAGGTTAAGGTTAGGGTTAGGGTTAGGGTTTCAGTTAGGGTTAGAGTGAGGTTTAGGGTTAGGGCTTGGGTAAGGGTAAGGATTAGGATTAGGGTAGGTTTAGGGAAAGGGTATGGGTTAGGGTTAGGGTTAGGGTAAGGATCAGGGTTAGGGTTAGGGTTAGGGTAAGGGTTAGGTTTAGGGTTATGGTTAGCAATAAATTTAGGGTTAGTGTTAGGGTAAGGGTAAAGTTAAGGCTTAGGTTTAGGGTTAGGGTTACGGTTAGAGTTAGGGGTTAGGGTTAGTGTTAGGTTTAGGGTTAGGGTTAGGGTAAGGATAAGAGTTAGGGTTAGGGTTAGGGTTAGGGTTAGGGTTAGTGTTAGGGATAGGGTAAGTGTTAGGGTTAGGGTTAGGGTTAGGGTTAGGGTAAGGTTATGTGTTAGGGTTAGGGTTAGGGTTAGGGTTAGGTTTAGGGGTTAGCGGTAGTGTTAGGGTTAGGTTAAGGGTTAGGGTTAGGGTTAGGGTTACGATAAGGGTTAGGGTTAGGGTTAGGGTAAGGGAAACTATTAGGGTTAGGGTTAGTTTTAGCGTTAGGGTAAGGGTAAGGGTTAGGGTTAGGGTTAGGTTTAGGTTTAGGTTTGATCTTAAGATTAGGGTTAGGCTTTGGTTAACAGTATGGTTAGGGTTAGGGTTAGGGTTAGGATAAGAGTTAGGGTTTGGGTTAGGGTTAGGGTAAGGGTATGGGTTAGGTTTAGGGTTAGGGTTAGGTTTAGTGTTAGGGTTAGGAAAAGAGTAAGGGTTAGGGTTAGGGTTAGGTTTAAGGTTAGGGTTAGAGTTAGGGTTAGGGTTAGGTTTAAGGTTGAGGTTAGTGTTAGTGTTAGAGTAAGGTTTAGGGATAGGGTTAGGGTAAAAGTTAGGGTTAGAGTTAGGGTTAGGGTTAGAGTTAGGGTTAGGGTTAGGGTAAGGGTAAGCGTAAGTGTTAGGGTTAGGGTTAGGTTCGGGATAGGGTAAGGTTTAGGGTTAGGGTTAGGGTTAGGTTTAGTGTTAGGATAAGGGTTAGGGTTATGGTTAGGGTTAGTTTAAGCGTAAGTGTTAGGGTTAGGGTTAGGGTTAGGGATAGGGTAAGGGTTAGGGTTAGGGTTAGATTTGGTTTAGGGTTAGGAAAAGTGTAAGGGTTAGGGTTAGGGTTATGGTAAGGGAAAGGGTTAGAGTTAGGGTTAGGGTTAGGGTTAAGGTTAGGGTTAGAGTTAGGATTAGGGTTAGGGTAAGGTTTAGGGTTAGGGTTAGTGTATGGGGTAGGTTTAGAGTTATGGTTAGGGTTAGAGTTAGGTTTAGGGTTAGGGTAAGGCTAAGGGTAAGGTTAGGGTTAGTGTTAATGCTAGGGTAAGGTTAAGGGTTAGGGTTATGGGTTAGGGTTAGGGTTACGGTTACTGTAGAGTTAGGGTTAGGGTTAGATTTAGGGTTAGGGTAAGGGTTAGGATTAGGGTTAGGGTTATTGTAAGCATAAGTGTTAGGGTTAGGGTTAGGGTCAGGGTAAAGGTTAGGGATAGGTTTAGGGTTAGGGTAAGGGTAAGTTTTAGCGTTAGGGTTAGGGTAATGGTTAGTGTTACTGTTAGGGAAAGGGTTAGGGTTAGGGTTTGGTTTACGGTTGGGGTTCAGGTTAGGGTTAGGGTTACTGTAAGGGTAAGGGTTAGGGTTAGGGGTAGGGTTAGGGTAAGTGTTAGGGTTAGGGTTAGGGTAAGGGTAAGGGTTAGGCTTAGGGTTAGAGTTAGGGGTTAGGGTTAGGGTTAGCGTTAGGTTTAGGGTTAGGGTTAGGGTGAGGGTAAGGGTTAGGTTTAGGGTTAGGGTTAGGTTTAGGGTTAGGGTTAGGGTGAGGGTAAGGGTTAGTTTTAGGGTTAGGGTTAGGGTTAGGGTGAGGGTAAGGGTTAGGGTTAGGTTTAGGGGTAGGGTTACTGTAAGGGTTAGGATTAGGGTTAAGGTTAAGGTTGAGGTTAGGGTGACGTTTAGGGTTAGAGTACAGGTTAGGGTTAGGGTAACGGTTAGGGTTAGGGATAGTGGTAGGGTTAGGGTTAGGGAGAGGGTAAGGGGTAGGGTTAGGGTTAGGGATAAGGTTAAGGTTGAGTTTAGGGTTAGGTTTAGAGTAAGGTTTAGGGATAGGGTAACGGTTAGGGTTAGGGTAAGAGTTAGGGTTAGGTTTAGTGTTAGCGTTAGGGTTAGGGATTAGGGTTAGGGTTAGGGTTAGGTTTAGTGTTAGGGTTAGGGTAAGGGTAAGGTTAGGGGTAGGTTTAGGGTTAGGATTAGGATTAGTGTTAGGGTTAATGTTGAAGGTAGGGTTAGGGTTAGGCTTAGAGTAAGGGTTAGGGTTAGGGTTAGGGTTCAGGTTAGGGGTTAGGATTAGGGTTATAGTTAGGGTTAGGGGTTAGTGTTAGGGTGAGTGTTAGGGTAGGGTTAAGTTTAGGGTAAGAATTAGGGTAAGGGTAAGGTTTAGGGTTATTGTTAAGGTTAGGGTTAAGGTTAGGGTTAGGGTAAGGGTTAGGGATAGGGATAGGGTTAGGGTTAGGGTAAGGGTAAGTGTTAGGGTTAGGGTTAGGGTTAGGGTAAGTTTTAGGGTAAAGGTTAGGGTTAGGGTTAGGTTTAGGATTAGGTTTCAGGTTAGGCTTAGGGTTAGGGTAAGTGTAAGGTTTAGGGTTAGGGTTAGGGTTAGGGTAAGTGTTAGGGTTAGGGTTAGGGTTAGGGTTAGGTTAAGGGTAAGGGTTAGGGTTAGCGTTAGGGTTAGGGTTAGGGGTCAGGGTTAGGGTTAGGGTTAGGTTTAGGGTTAGGGTTAGGGTAAGAGTAAGGGTTAGAGTTAGGTTTAGGGTTAGGTTTAGGGTTAGGGTTAGGGTAAGGGTTATTGTTAGGGTTAGGGTTAGAGTTAGGGTTACGGGTGATGTTAGGGTTAGGGTAAGGGGTAGGGTTAGGGTTAAGTTTGAGTTTAGTGTTACGTTTTGGGTTAGGGTACAGGTTAGGGTTAGGGTAAGGTTTAGGGTTAGGGGTAGGGGTAGGGTTAGTGTTAGGGTAAGGGTAAGGGTTAGGGTTAGGTTTAGGGTTAAGGTTGAGTTTAGGGTTAGGGTTAGAGTAAGGTTTAAGGATAGGGTAAGGGTTAGGGTTAGGGTTGGGGTTAGGTTTAGTGTTAGAGTTAGGGTTAGGGTAAGGGTAAGTGTTAGGTTTATGTTTAGGGTTAGGGTTAGGGTAAGGGTTAAGGTTAGGGCTTAGGGTTAGTGGTAGGGTTAGGTTAAGGGTTAGGGTTAGGGTTAGGATAAGGGTTAGGGTTAGGGTAAGGAAAGTGTTAGGGTTAGGATTAGGTATAGCGTAAGGGTAAGGGTAAGGGTTAGGGTTATAGTTAGGGTTAGGTTTAGGATTGGGGTTAAGGTTAGGGTTAGGGTTAGGGTAACGGTAAGGGTTAGTGTTAGGGTTAGGGTTAGGGTAAGAGTTAGGGTTAGGGTGAGGGTTAGGGTTAGGGTAAGGGTAAGGGTTAGGTTTAGGGTTAGGGTTAAGTGTTAGGGTTAGGGTTACTGTTAGGGTTAGGGTTAGAGTTAGAGTGAGGGTAAGGGTAAGGTTTAGGGTTAGGGTTAGAGTTAGGTTTAGGGTTAGGGTTAGGGAAAGGGTAAGTGTTTGGGTTAGTGTTAGGATTAAGTTTAGGGTTAGTGTTAGGATTTGGGTTAGGGTTAGGGTTAGGTTTAGGGTTAAGTTTTGGGTAAGGGTAAGGGTTAGGGTTAGGGTTAGGGTATGCTTAGGGAAAGGGTAAGGGTTAGGGTTAGGCTTATGGTTAGGGTAAGGATTAGGGTTAGGGTTAGGGGAATGGTTAGGTTTAGGGTTATGGTTAGCATTAAGTTTAGGGTTAGGGTTATGGTAAGGGTAAGGTTAAGTTTTAGGGTTAGGGTTACGGTTACGGTTAGGGTTAGGGGTTAGGGTTAGTGTTAGTTTTAGGGTTAGGTTTAGGGTAAGGATAAGAGTTAGGGTTAGGGTTAGGGTTAGTGTTAGTGTTAGGGTAAGTGTTAGGTTTAGGGTTCCGGTTATTGTTAGGGTTAGGGTAAGGGTAAGTGTTAGGGTTAGAGTTAGGGTTAGGGTAAGTGTTAGAGTAAGGGTTAGGGTTAGGGTTAGGTTTAGGGTTGAGGTTAAGTTTAAGGTTAGGGTTAGGGAAAGGGCAAGGGTTACGGTTAGGGTAAGCGTTAGGGTTAGGTGAAGGGTTAGGGTTAGGGTTGGCGTTAGTGTTAGAGTTAGGGTTAGGGTTAGGGCAAGGTAAGGGTTAGGGTTATGGTTAGGGTTAGGGTGAGGGTAAGGGTTAGGGTTAGGGGTTAGGGTTAGTGTTAGGGTTAGGTTAGGTTTAAGTTTAGGGTTAGGGTTAGATTAGGGTTAGGATAAGGGTTAGGGTTAGGGTTAGGGTAAGGGAAAGTGTTAGGGTTAGGGTTAGGTTTAGCGTTAGGGTAAGGGTAAGGGTCAGGGTTAGGGTTAGTGTTAGGTTTAGGATTGGGGTTAAGGTTAGTGTTAGGGTAGGGTAACGGTAAGGGTTAGTGTTAGGGTTAGGGTTAGGGTAAGAATTAGGGTTAGGGTTAGGGTTAGGTAAGTGTAAGGGTTAGGTTTAGGGTTAGGGTTATGTGTTAGGATTAGGGTTAGTGTTAGGGTTAGGTTAGAGTTAGGGTGAGGGTAAGGGTAAGGTTTAGGGTTTGGCTTAGGGTTAGGTTTAGGGTTAGGGTTAGGGAATGGGTAAGGGTTAGGGTTAGGGTTAGGTTAAGGTTAGGGTTAGGGTTAGGGTTTCAGTTAGGGTTAGAGTGAGGTTTAGGGTTAGGGCTTGGGTAAGGGTAAGGATTAGGATTAGGGTAGGTTTAGGGAAAGGGTATGGGTTAGGGTTAGGGTTAGGGTAAGGATCAGGGTTAGGGTTAGGGTTAGGGTAAGGGTTAGGTTTAGGGTTATGGTTAGCAATAAATTTAGGGTTAGTGTTAGGGTAAGGGTAAAGTTAAGGCTTAGGTTTAGGGTTAGGGTTACGGTTAGAGTTAGGGGTTAGGGTTAGTGTTAGGTTTAGGGTTAGGGTTAGGGTAAGGATAAGAGTTAGGGTTAGGGTTAGGGTTAGGGTTAGGGTTAGTGTTAGGGATAGGGTAAGTGTTAGGGTTAGGGTTAGGGTTAGGGTTAGGGTAAGGTTATGTGTTAGGGTTAGGGTTAGGGTTAGGGTTAGGTTTAGGGGTTAGCGGTAGTGTTAGGGTTAGGTTAAGGGTTAGGGTTAGGGTTAGGGTTACGATAAGGGTTAGGGTTAGGGTTAGGGTAAGGGAAACTATTAGGGTTAGGGTTAGTTTTAGCGTTAGGGTAAGGGTAAGGGTTAGGGTTAGGGTTAGGTTTAGGTTTAGGTTTGATCTTAAGATTAGGGTTAGGTTTTGGTTAACAGTATGGTTAGGGTTAGGGTTAGGGTTAGGATAAGAGTTAGGGTTTGGGTTAGGGTTAGGGTAAGGGTATGGGTTAGGTTTAGGGTTAGGGTTAGGTTTAGTGTTAGGGTTAGGAAAAGAGTAAGGGTTAGGGTTAGGGTTAGGTTTAAGGTTAGGGTTAGAGTTAGGGTTAGGGTTAGGTTTAAGGTTGAGGTTAGTGTTAGTGTTAGAGTAAGGTTTAGGGATAGGGTTAGGGTAAAAGTTAGGGTTAGAGTTAGGGTTAGGGTTAGAGTTAGGGTTAGGGTTAGGGTAAGGGTAAGCGTAAGTGTTAGGGTTAGGGTTAGGTTCGGGATAGGGTAAGGTTTAGGGTTAGGGTTAGGGTTAGGTTTAGTGTTAGGATAAGGGTTAGGGTTATGGTTAGGGTTAGTTTAAGCGTAAGTGTTAGGGTTAGGGTTAGGGTTAGGGATAGGGTAAGGGTTAGGGTTAGGGTTAGATTTGGTTTAGGGTTAGGAAAAGTGTAAGGGTTAGGGTTAGGGTTATGGTAAGGGAAAGGGTTAGAGTTAGGGTTAGGGTTAGGGTTAAGGTTAGGGTTAGAGTTAGGATTAGGGTTAGGGTAAGGTTTAGGGTTAGGGTTAGTGTATGGGGTAGGTTTAGAGTTATGGTTAGGGTTAGAGTTAGGTTTAGGGTTAGGGTAAGGCTAAGGGTAAGGTTAGGGTTAGTGTTAATGCTAGGGTAAGGTTAAGGGTTAGGGTTATGGGTTAGGGTTAGGGTTACGGTTACTGTAGAGTTAGGGTTAGGGTTAGATTTAGGGTTAGGGTAAGGGTTAGGATTAGGGTTAGGGTTATTGTAAGCATAAGTGTTAGGGTTAGGGTTAGGGTCAGGGTAAAGGTTAGGGATAGGTTTAGGGTTAGGGTAAGGGTAAGTTTTAGCGTTAGGGTTAGGGTAATGGTTAGTGTTACTGTTAGGGAAAGGGTTAGGGTTAGGGTTTGGTTTACGGTTGGGGTTCAGGTTAGGGTTAGGGTTACTGTAAGGGTAAGGGTTAGGGTTAGGGGTAGGGTTAGGGTAAGTGTTAGGGTTAGGGTTAGGGTAAGGGTAAGGGTTAGGCTTAGGGTTAGAGTTAGGGGTTAGGGTTAGGGTTAGCGTTAGGTTTAGGGTTAGGGTTAGGGTGAGGGTAAGGGTTAGGTTTAGGGTTAGGGTTAGGTTTAGGGTTAGGGTTAGGGTGAGGGTAAGGGTTAGTTTTAGGGTTAGGGTTAGGGTTAGGGTGAGGGTAAGGGTTAGGGTTAGGTTTAGGGGTAGGGTTACTGTAAGGGTTAGGATTAGGGTTAAGGTTAAGGTTGAGGTTAGGGTGACGTTTAGGGTTAGAGTACAGGTTAGGGTTAGGGTAACGGTTAGGGTTAGGGATAGTGGTAGGGTTAGGGTTAGGGAGAGGGTAAGGGGTAGGGTTAGGGTTAGGGATAAGGTTAAGGTTGAGTTTAGGGTTAGGTTTAGAGTAAGGTTTAGGGATAGGGTAACGGTTAGGGTTAGGGTAAGAGTTAGGGTTAGGTTTAGTGTTAGCGTTAGGGTTAGGGATTAGGGTTAGGGTTAGGGTTAGGTTTAGTGTTAGGGTTAGGGTAAGGGTAAGGTTAGGGGTAGGTTTAGGGTTAGGATTAGGATTAGTGTTAGGGTTAATGTTGAAGGTAGGGTTAGGGTTAGGCTTAGAGTAAGGGTTAGGGTTAGGGTTAGGGTTCAGGTTAGGGGTTAGGATTAGGGTTATAGTTAGGGTTAGGGGTTAGTGTTAGGGTGAGTGTTAGGGTAGGGTTAAGTTTAGGGTAAGAATTAGGGTAAGGGTAAGGTTTAGGGTTATTGTTAAGGTTAGGGTTAAGGTTAGGGTTAGGGTAAGGGTTAGGGATAGGGATAGGGTTAGGGTTAGGGTAAGGGTAAGTGTTAGGGTTAGGGTTAGGGTTAGGGTAAGTTTTAGGGTAAAGGTTAGGGTTAGGGTTAGGTTTAGGATTAGGTTTCAGGTTAGGCTTAGGGTTAGGGTAAGTGTAAGGTTTAGGGTTAGGGTTAGGGTTAGGGTAAGTGTTAGGGTTAGGGTTAGGGTTAGGGTTAGGTTAAGGGTAAGGGTTAGGGTTAGCGTTAGGGTTAGGGTTAGGGGTCAGGGTTAGGGTTAGGGTTAGGTTTAGGGTTAGGGTTAGGGTAAGAGTAAGGGTTAGAGTTAGGTTTAGGGTTAGGTTTAGGGTTAGGGTTAGGGTAAGGGTTATTGTTAGGGTTAGGGTTAGAGTTAGGGTTACGGGTGATGTTAGGGTTAGGGTAAGGGGTAGGGTTAGGGTTAAGTTTGAGTTTAGTGTTACGTTTTGGGTTAGGGTACAGGTTAGGGTTAGGGTAAGGTTTAGGGTTAGGGGTAGGGGTAGGGTTAGTGTTAGGGTAAGGGTAAGGGTTAGGGTTAGGTTTAGGGTTAAGGTTGAGTTTAGGGTTAGGGTTAGAGTAAGGTTTAAGGATAGGGTAAGGGTTAGGGTTAGGGTTGGGGTTAGGTTTAGTGTTAGAGTTAGGGTTAGGGTAAGGGTAAGTGTTAGGTTTATGTTTAGGGTTAGGGTTAGGGTAAGGGTTAAGGTTAGGGCTTAGGGTTAGTGGTAGGGTTAGGTTAAGGGTTAGGGTTAGGGTTAGGATAAGGGTTAGGGTTAGGGTAAGGAAAGTGTTAGGGTTAGGATTAGGTATAGCGTAAGGGTAAGGGTAAGGGTTAGGGTTATAGTTAGGGTTAGGTTTAGGATTGGGGTTAAGGTTAGGGTTAGGGTTAGGGTAACGGTAAGGGTTAGTGTTAGGGTTAGGGTTAGGGTAAGAGTTAGGGTTAGGGTGAGGGTTAGGGTTAGGGTAAGGGTAAGGGTTAGGTTTAGGGTTAGGGTTAAGTGTTAGGGTTAGGGTTACTGTTAGGGTTAGGGTTAGAGTTAGAGTGAGGGTAAGGGTAAGGTTTAGGGTTAGGGTTAGAGTTAGGTTTAGGGTTAGGGTTAGGGAAAGGGTAAGTGTTTGGGTTAGTGTTAGGATTAAGTTTAGGGTTAGTGTTAGGATTTGGGTTAGGGTTAGGGTTAGGTTTAGGGTTAAGTTTTGGGTAAGGGTAAGGGTTAGGGTTAGGGTTAGGGTATGCTTAGGGAAAGGGTAAGGGTTAGGGTTAGGCTTATGGTTAGGGTAAGGATTAGGGTTAGGGTTAGGGGAATGGTTAGGTTTAGGGTTATGGTTAGCATTAAGTTTAGGGTTAGGGTTATGGTAAGGGTAAGGTTAAGTTTTAGGGTTAGGGTTACGGTTACGGTTAGGGTTAGGGGTTAGGGTTAGTGTTAGTTTTAGGGTTAGGTTTAGGGTAAGGATAAGAGTTAGGGTTAGGGTTAGGGTTAGTGTTAGTGTTAGGGTAAGTGTTAGGTTTAGGGTTCCGGTTATTGTTAGGGTTAGGGTAAGGGTAAGTGTTAGGGTTAGAGTTAGGGTTAGGGTAAGTGTTAGAGTAAGGGTTAGGGTTAGGGTTAGGTTTAGGGTTGAGGTTAAGTTTAAGGTTAGGGTTAGGGAAAGGGCAAGGGTTACGGTTAGGGTAAGCGTTAGGGTTAGGTGAAGGGTTAGGGTTAGGGTTGGCGTTAGTGTTAGAGTTAGGGTTAGGGTTAGGGCAAGGTAAGGGTTAGGGTTATGGTTAGGGTTAGGGTGAGGGTAAGGGTTAGGGTTAGGGGTTAGGGTTAGTGTTAGGGTTAGGTTAGGTTTAAGTTTAGGGTTAGGGTTAGATTAGGGTTAGGATAAGGGTTAGGGTTAGGGTTAGGGTAAGGGAAAGTGTTAGGGTTAGGGTTAGGTTTAGCGTTAGGGTAAGGGTAAGGGTCAGGGTTAGGGTTAGTGTTAGGTTTAGGATTGGGGTTAAGGTTAGTGTTAGGGTAGGGTAACGGTAAGGGTTAGTGTTAGGGTTAGGGTTAGGGTAAGAATTAGGGTTAGGGTTAGGGTTAGGTAAGTGTAAGGGTTAGGTTTAGGGTTAGGGTTATGTGTTAGGATTAGGGTTAGTGTTAGGGTTAGGTTAGAGTTAGGGTGAGGGTAAGGGTAAGGTTTAGGGTTTGGCTTAGGGTTAGGTTTAGGGTTAGGGTTAGGGAATGGGTAAGGGTTAGGGTTAGGGTTAGGTTAAGGTTAGGGTTAGGGTTAGGGTTTCAGTTAGGGTTAGAGTGAGGTTTAGGGTTAGGGCTTGGGTAAGGGTAAGGATTAGGATTAGGGTAGGTTTAGGGAAAGGGTATGGGTTAGGGTTAGGGTTAGGGTAAGGATCAGGGTTAGGGTTAGGGTTAGGGTAAGGGTTAGGTTTAGGGTTATGGTTAGCAATAAATTTAGGGTTAGTGTTAGGGTAAGGGTAAAGTTAAGGCTTAGGTTTAGGGTTAGGGTTACGGTTAGAGTTAGGGGTTAGGGTTAGTGTTAGGTTTAGGGTTAGGGTTAGGGTAAGGATAAGAGTTAGGGTTAGGGTTAGGGTTAGGGTTAGGGTTAGTGTTAGGGATAGGGTAAGTGTTAGGGTTACGGTTAGGGTAAGGGTAAGTGTTAGGGTTGGGGTTAGGATTAGGGTTTGGGTAAGTGTTAGGGTAAGGGTAAGGGTTAGGGTTAGGTTTAGGGTTAAGGTTAGGGTTAGGGTAAGGGTAAGAGTTAGGTTTAGGGTAGCGTTAGGGTTAGGGTAAGGGTTAGGGTTAGGGTAAGGGTAAGGTTAGGGTTAGGGTTATGTTTAGGGTTAGGGGTTAGGGTTGGGGTAAGGGTAACGTTTAGGGTTATTGATAGGGTTAGGGTTAAGGTAAGGGTTAAGGTAAGTGTAAGGGTTAGGGATAGGTTTAGGGTTAGGGTTAGGGTAACGGTAAGTGTTAAGGTTTGGGTTAGGGTTAGGGTTAAGGTAAGGGTTAGGGATAGGGTTAGGGTTAGGGTAAGGGTAACTTTAGGGGTAGGGTTAGGGTTAAGGTTAGGGTAAGTGTTAGGGTAAGGGTTAAGTTTAGGGTTACGTTTAGGGTTGGAGTTCAGGTAATGTTATGGTTAGGGCAAATGTAAGGGTTAGGGTTAGGGTTAGGGTAAGTGTTCGGATTAGGGTTAGGGTTACTGTAAGGGTAAGTGTTAGGGTTAGGGTTAGGGTTAGGTTAGGGGATTGGGTTAGGGTTAGGGTTAGGTTTAGGGTTAGGGTTAGGGTTAGGGTATATGTAAGGGTTAGGTTTAGGTTTAGGGTTAGGTTTAGGGTTAGTGTTAGGGTAAGGTTTAGGGTTAGGGTTAGGGTTAGAGTTAGGGTTAAGTTTGACATTAGGGTTAGGGTTAGGGGAAGGCTTAGGGTTAGGACTAAGTTTGAGGGAATGTTAAGTTTACGGTTAGGGTACGGGTTAGGGTAAGGGTTGGGGTTAGGGGTAGGGTTATGGCTGGGTTAGGGTAAGGGTAAGGGATAGGGTTAGGGTTAGTGTTAAGGTTGAGGTTAGGGTTAGGGTTAGGGTTAGGGTTAAGGTTGAGGTTACGGTTAGGGTTAGAGTAAGTTTTAGGGTTAGGGTTAGGGTAAGGGTTAGGGTTAGGGTTAGGGTAAAGGTAAGGTTGGGTTTACGGTTAGGGTTAGGGTTAGGATAAGTGTTAGGGTTAGGGGATAGGGTTAGTGTTAGGGTTAGGTTAAGGGTTAGGGTTAGGGTTAGGATTAGGATAAGGGTTAGGGTTAGGGTTAGGGTA